>JARHVA010004622.1:1490000-1496144 GCA_037957365.1 Torreya grandis
ATATCATGAAAGATATCAAGAACAATGCCAAACTTATTACATTTGATCCAACCAACTTACCATCCAAATATATTATTCATCAAGAGTTACCTTTGTTTATACAAGTGAAAATACAAAATTAAGGGCATCAAAATGGTGCTCATTGATTATGGATTGAGCCTAAACATTTATAGCATCATTTTTTTAACCACCATGGGCATTAGCACCAATCTGATTCAAAATTTGATTATGCATATCCAAGGGTTCAATAATTCACATAGTCTTCTAATTGGTGAAATTAAATTAGATGTGACATTAGGACCCAAAAAAATTTCAGCTATTTTTTAGGTAATGTCTCAATCATTTTTTTATAATGTACTTTTGGGAAAACTTTACATACATTCAATGGAAGTTATCCCATCTACACTTCACATATGTGTAAAATTCATACATGATGGGACTTTATTAACAATGCCCACTAATGATGAACCTTTAAATTTTTTTAAAATGATATAATTTGAAATCAAATTCATTTTTATAGTGGTACCACCTAAACAATGCATTCCTATTGAGCATATACACACTTATGAAATAGGTGAGTCAAGTACAATGGTTCCTCCATCTCAAGATGAAAATAAGGTACCAAATATTAAGGTACACATAGATATACATCAAGATCAATAACCATTACCAAAGGATCCATTAAACCCATAAAAACCTCCTTCATTTGAGTTTCCTTTATTGGTTAATACTGAGTAGAATAATGGGCATGTTTATGATTAATATGATAATGATGATGATGCCACTCATGACATGATAGATGAGAAAATGTTCACACTAAAATTTGAACCACTTGATCACCTTTTGCATAACTTTTTTAAAACCCATAGGTCTTAGTACATATATAATCAATCCACTTGCAAAAGAAATGACTCTGAATCCAAATAAGTGGAACACATCCATGGTAGATGAGTATATACATATTTTTCATTCAACTTATCCCTATTAGTTAAAAACATTAAGACAACCTTATAATTTTAAATGCAAATATACCATGTAAACAATGTGGAGTCTTCTCTATAAGCTTCACAACCTAACAAATGGTAAAATCCTTCATATATTTTGAATGAAAACTATATTTCAAAGTGCCCAAAGCATGAAGATTTGACTATTATTACTAATATTGATGGGGTATATTTATACCATATTTAGTTTGATAAGAACAAGTGGGATGTAACTTTTGGAGTTACATTCCTCAAAAAATTAGGACATACTACGGATGAACTCATATACTCTCCATTGATGGCATATTCTCATGGATACATTCAGTTACCTATTACTTGTGGTACATGTGTGGTGTCTACAACCACATGGATACTAGACCATGACCCCATTTAAAATTAAAGCTTGGATAAGATTGGCTAGACAAATAGAAATCCAAGTTAGATACTACAAATATGTTTCTTACCTTTCTTTATATGGGAACATATATTTGTATGATACATGATGGATACAGTTATCTTCCCACACCATTATCTTCAAAGAAGACATTGGATAAATGATGCAGAAGCACTCAAATTGATGTTGGTTCAGCTAATTTTGGTTTGAATAGTATTTTGTATTCAATTAGAATGTTTAGGATGTTTAAAACATTTTTAGGAGTCTTCTTAGGCACCTTGGAGTGCTTTCCATCTGCTTATAAGTGATAGGATAGTTTAAGTTTTTCAAATTTAGATTTTCCCACATTTTTGTCAAGTTTAAAAATTTGAATAATTTTGCATAGTAAGGATGTTTTAGGAGGTGGTTTAGAAGTATTGAAGGTGTCAATATTTAGGAAACATGAAATAAAGACACTATGGACCACACCCTTGATCAAGAGTCACATTGTATGGTAAAATCAACCTTGTTTCTTGTGCAAGGTGAAAATATTCTTGTTGTGACCATTGGAAAGGTAGTTACGAAGTTAGTTTTGATATAAAGTTTTTAAATTTTGGTTTTTAATTCAGTTGGTAAGATGTATTCTATGAAGCAAGGGAATTATTCACAAGAAACATTGAATAAATATTCTCAAAATTACCAAAGAGATCTATATCCTATTTTCTTGAATATGCAAGTGTAGTTGAGTGTGAACAGAATGCTCCATGAAAGGAGATTCAATAATGTTATGTTTATAAAGATTGATAATTTGGTTTTGTGAGTTCATTACCTATTTATAATTATGTTTATGTGATTATTTTGATTAAATTTCATATCACTTTGTTTGGGAGCCCATGTACTCTATTGAATTCATGTTTACATATTCTATCAACCTATAAAATGTTGAAAGTGTTTGAATAGAGGTAGTAAATTGATTGGTTGGTGAATCCATGATGCATGATAATTTTAGTTAGACCCATTTCAATCTTCCTCAATGATGATAAATCTTTTAAATCCTAATATCCTCAAGACAATGATCATAAACCCTACAAACTGGGACTATGTATACAGGGAGATCAGAATCAATGAGAAAATAAGGAAAAAAGGATTTGTTAAGGTAAATTAATGCATGTAAAGGTTTGAGTGGAGTAAAACATACCTTAAAAAATCATCATATTTTATTAAAACCCTTTTTTGGTACTTAAACCATTAGATAGTTTCTCTCAGTGATTGTAGAGTAGGACTGTGTATGTAGTAAAGTCAAGAATGACTCCAAAATCTTGAATAGATGTAAGAGCGTGAGAATCAGGTGCTTTTAAATGTTTTATAAATATTAATTAGATGTAATTCAATGATCATAGTGTGTGGAAAGAGGAATGGAATCTTAAAATAACATTTTGTAAGCCCTCAAGTCTTGATAGTGATTATAAGCCATAATCTAGGGTTTCAAGGTTCAAATCCAATTTCATGACATTTTAACCAATGAAGGTTCTTCAAAAAAAATATTTTGAAATTTTTCAATGTGTTTTAAAATATTTTTTAGGTTTTGGGACTGTGGGGTATGGTTTTGTATGTCTACAGCGACTTGTGTGTGTAAGGGTAGACTAGGCCTAATTAGGCCTAATAAAGACCCAAAAAAGTTTGAAAAGGGACTTCCTAGATGATTTTGAGGATGAAAATTCATAAAAATATGGAGAATAATATAGGGTAATAGTATCAATAATTATTTTCTCTCTAAACATCTGTATATATCTATACATTAAGAATTTGTTTAAAAAAAGGTTAGTAACATGCCTATCAAAGAGAGCAAAGTAGTGAAAGGAGTGAGTTAGTGTTTTTGGAAGGTGTGTACATTCAAAGGAGGGTACTAATTGAATAAAAATTCTTTTTTAAGGTTTCAAAAACCATAAATTTATCAATGAATTCAAGAACCATTAAATGTACATTGAATCCATGATATATACCTCAAGGAAGTGAGTCCAAAACATAGAAAAGTGAGAGTTAGTTGGCATAACCTCTACATAATTTGGTATCATAGCCTAGGATATCTTTGGAAGGCTGAAATTCATCATGGTAAGTATAGGATTAGGATAAATATTAACATCCTAAAGGAGGTTTCAAGTAGTGGATGCTTTGGTGGTTGAAATGAGGAACTTGCAGGCAAGATTGTAAGCCATAGAGTTGGCATGGTGAAGAGAGATAAATAGAGGTGATTTAAGTGATGGTAAGGATGATATTCCTCATGAATAAGTATTATATTAAGTTTATTAAGGAATATTTTAAGAGATATTCATTAGAGCATTGATTAGGGTAACTTTAAAACCCAAAATGGAAGTTCCCATGTATGAGGATATTCTTAATGTGGAGGCATTGGTTGACTGGATCATAGCCATGGAAAAATAATGTGATTATAAATAAGTTAGAGAGAATAAAAATGTGAATTTTTTAGTAACTAGGTTGAAGGGTCATTCATCTTTGTGGTGGGATGGCATACAGGAAGAAAGAAGAAGAGGTAAAGACAAGATAAACTCATGGGATAGAATGGTGGCCAAAATGAAAGGCAAGTTCATGCCTAAATACTCTCAGACCCAATTATTTAGGAGGATAAAAAACTTGAGGTATAAATATATAACATTTAAATAATACATAGAAGATTTCTCCAAGTTGACCATTCATGCAGGACACATAGAAGATGATGTTGAGAAAGTTTCTAGATACATAAATAGCTTGAAGTTTTCCATTCAAGATGATTTGAGTATTTTAGCACCTATAAGTGTTAATGATGTCTATCAATCAACATAGAGGGCATAAGATAAGTTATAATAAGTCAAATTTAATTTATATAGGTAGAGGTGGAAGAAGCTAAAGAGGTAGAGTCCAACAAGAAGGAAGAGGGTATCCAAGCAATAGGAGTCAATGGAAAGGTCAAGGTAAATAAGTGGGTAGTAGTTTAGAGGTTTTAAGTTCATAAAAAAGAGGTGGTTATAATAATAAAGGTGTAAATCCTATGGTAGAGGAAGATGCAATGGTTAGTTTGTAGTTAAGTGCTTCAAGTACAATAAGTTTATAGGGCATAGGTCTTATGAGTGTCTTGAAGATGTGCAAAGTGGAAGCTCTTAGAGTGAGAGTAGATATCAGGTGGTACAAAAAGATTAAGAGAGAGTATATGCATTTCCTAATTATATGTAGGAACCTAAAATAGGTGAAATCTTATTGATAAAGAGAGTTCTCTTGAAGACTAGCCAAGAAGAGAGAGAACCACCACAAAGAAAGACGTTGCTCCAAACCATGTGAAAGAGTAAAGGTAAGTGCAGAAAATTTATATTATACAATGGTAGTATGGATAACTTAGTGTCTTCATTTATGGTGTCTAAACTAGTCCTATGAATAGTAATCATCCAAGCCCATATAAGGTTTTTTGGATCCAAAATAGTCACCAAGTCCTAGTGAGTGCATAGTGTTAAGTAAACTTGTAGATAGGGCAATACAAGGATAGAATATTGTGTGATGTTTTCCATATCATTATTTAGAGACCATGGTATTATGATATGATAGCTTTGCATTAAGGGATAGATAAAACTTATATCATTGAGAAATATGGCTTCAGACATACATCAAAACCATTTAAGGATAATGCCTAGAGAGAGACACTAGGTAGTGTCATGATGTTTGGATGGAATGAGTACCTACCTAAATAAATTAGTTGTAGTAGTAAGGACAAGAGCATGATAGTTGAAAATAAGTGCCAAGAAGGAGACAAGCTAGTACAATTTTCCAAGACATTATAAGAAAAAAATGCAACAATGGAAAAACATTTTGATGAGTTGAAGGTAAGCAAAAAGGAGTTGTTACACTCAAACTAGAAAGGTAAGTTTTTTTTAAATGAACATTTGAAGGATTTTTTTATAAAATTATCCTCTCATTTGACCCTCATACAAAATAGTGAGTATCTAAAAGTTTTTGTTAAGAAAGTACCCATGTTAAGTGAGTTGGTGATGGAAAAAGAATAAAATTATCAAATGAAGAGTGAATAGTATAAATAAGTAGATAAAGAGGTTATAGAGGTTGAGGATCTTCCAGAAGATAAAAAGGAACCATCAGCATCAATTCTAAAGACAACAGACCTAAGCATGGATAAGAGAAGCATGCCAAAGTAAGAGACTAGTTTCTAAGGAGATAACCAAGAGTTTGGTTTCTTTGACTTGTGTGTCCCATGTGCATGGTTTTAGGAAAAAGTACCAAGTGTTGAAGATGGTCAGGCTAAATATTAATATGTAAGACATCAACCTCAAAGGAGTAAGCAAGGTGGAGTTAGTCAAAGTGCAAATAGGTCTATGTGCTACTCATATACCTTGGGATATAGGATGTGAACCATTTTATAGGAGGAGAAAACTAGAGAGAGGAATGTTAGGGAGATCAATACAATTTGAAAAACTTTTATGAAATTTTCATTGTATACCACAGGTGTATGATGTAGGAGCATCCTTCTTGGATGACTCAAATTGATGTTGATTCAAGTAATTTTGGTTTGATTAGTCATTTTTAGTCAATTGTAATTTTTTATGATGTTTAAAAATTTGTTATGAGTCTTCCTAGGCACCTTTTAATGCTTTACAAGTGCTTAGAAATGATAGGATAGTTTAAGTTTTCAAATTTAGATTTTCCTACCATTTTTTTCAAGTTTAAAAATTTGAATAATTTTACATAGTAAGGATGTTTTAGGAGGTGGTTTAGAAGTATTTAAGGTGT
>JARHVA010004623.1:0-5000 GCA_037957365.1 Torreya grandis
ATATGTCTATGTGGTTGACCCATTCCTAGAAGAAATTACTTTTCTCAAAATGTCCATATTCCTTTTCCAAATATATAATATAATCCCATGATTGATCCATACTTATAGATCATTTTTCATTACCCTTAAGAAAGGTCATGTTATTTTTATTATCCTATTCCTCAGTCCTATTTAGTTCCATCGATCGTATTCCTGAGCCAAATAATATCTAGTTACTCAAATTAAAACTCATGTAATGGTTATCCTACCCATTTATTAAAACCCATAGATATGAAATCATAAAATATAACTATAAGTCCAAATTTAAAACTATTTTTAAAATAATAAGGATCGTACATTGAAAATCAATAAAATTCTAATTGCACATTCAGAGTGAATTCCCTATTTATCTCCCTTTTTTAATATATAAAACACTAGTAGCACTGAGATAAAATTATGAATATACTTCCATTGTAAAAAATCATGATTGAATAACTTAATCACACTAGGATTTTCATAATCATATATAATTACATAAATACTTCACACACACCATAGTAGCATCTGATAACTACATGGTTTTTGATTCCTCGTTAGAGTATCGATATGTAGGAAGTGCTCAATATAGAGGTTATGGAGGTATATAAAAAAATTAAACCACTAATATATTTTTATATTTTATTCTATTTATTATTTTTGGTCTATTAATATAGGGTTAAGAATGAATAAGATGGTATATAATTATTTTCACAATATATCAAAAGCTAACACATAACCAAATATAAACACACGGGTGAAGTGACCACATCATATCAGTCATAGAGAATAAAACCATAAAGTATGTTAGAACACCCTAAGTAAAACAATTATCGCAAACATTATCCAATTTTATTTGATTTAATTAAAGAGAAATAAAAACACTATTCCTAATTCACAACATCATCATAAATCCTCAGAGTTAGTTTTCCTTTTTTATCTTAGTCCTGAATTGTTGAATTTATAGTTACGTGCTTATCTTATTTATTTCATATTTTATCATATTTACAAATAAATTAGGCTCCAAATGAGTTTGTGTCATTTATATCATGTATGTAACATTATGACTTTATGCATTAGTTTGTATAATTAGGTAAATAATTCATAAATTTTCCAAGTTTGATAAAACATTAGCATTACTACCATTGGAAGGCACAAAGGAAAATAGTGAGAGTAATATAATAAAATATATACTATATTACACATCATAAAAATTTATGAATTACATACAATAATTATTATTGAAATTAATCACATTGATGGGAACCCACAAACTATTCAAAACTTTGGCTTAAGGGACCAAGAATGACAAGTAGTTTGGGGACACAGTGGATGAGGCCTAGAAAGTAGTAAGAGAGGATATACATAAAATAATATCAAAATATTACGATTATATTATATATAAGATCCAATAAAATATATTTTATTAATTGAGGGGAATATGAGAGGAAATAATCAAGAAGAAAACATAGAGGAGAATATAAAATTTGGAAGGGATACAAACTTAAAGGAGGAAAGTGATTCATAAATAATTGTTAATAGAAATATTATAGAGGTATAAAATAGACATCATGAAGAATACATATTAAGGGAATAGATAGTATTTAATGATAGTATTGGATAAGAAGATACGATAAATATAGAATATTATGAAGAGGATACTCAAAGTGACACACTACCTTGAAACCCTAACCACAAAGGGATCATGAGGAAATGAACCATTCAAGCCAAACATCATCTCCTTGTACTAACATGAATTTGGTCATAAATACTTTATCCTTCTTATTTTCCCTTTTTACCGTTAATCGACATATGCACTTAATTGACACTTATTTCACTACTTTGGCTTTTCCTAAGCACAAGAGAAAACCTTATTTTACTATAAGGCCATATAATGTCATCTACATGAATGATATTAGTATTGAAAACACATTTACGCATATTTATGATATGAATCAGATCCAAAAAACAACATCTTTCTTGAAGGGACAAGAATACCCAATAGGACATGAATGTTTGGTGTTCATATCTTATTTGTTGATCTTGTCCTTCCATAAAAAATGTAAAAGTTTCAAAATGAAAGTATCATTAGGGTCATTATTTATATGTATAAAATATCCAATGGATATTTTCTCCACTAGAAAAACTCTAAAATAATAATTCATTCATTCATTAAGAACATATTGGCAAGCTTATCAACGTTATCACAAGAGCTTATTTACACAAGTCTAAAAAAGACAAAATTACCACATTCTTTCCAAATCATATTCTAAGAACTTCAATTAGTAATGATAAAAATTTAAATTTATGTTTAATATTCCATGTCCTAATCATAGTCAATTATTCAAGTCAATTCTCTATGTGTTCATATATTATAAGGAACGTAATTTCACAAAACACTTAAGTGGAGAAACTACATCAAGGATTGATCCCTCTTCAAAGTATTGGTATGCAAGTAGTGATAAGCATACTTGGGTGTTTAGGTATATTAAACTTTCAACCACTAACCCATTTTTACTCATTCACACTTGTTTATCTCCTTATGGCATAAATATAGGGTTTACATCTTTAATAATTCATATAAACATCTCCACAGTTTTTAATGATAAAATCAATGTCAAAATACCTAATTTTCACTATCACACCTAGTTGTTCCATAATTCACAATATTATAATAAAATAAAATATTGACAATAGTAACATCAATGACTATTGTTCATGTCCTAGTGGGCATTTGTGTCCTTGAGGGCACTTAGTCTCATCTTCTATAGGGCTTTTATATTTTAGGCATTATTTTTTTATTGCAATTTTTTCCTTATGTGGTCATTTGATTAGTCAAAAACTTAATTATATATTTCTTATACATAGTTTACCCTTACTTGTTTCAATATTGGTTTGTCCATTTTATTTATTTATCTTCAATTTTATGGTTTATGATTGTATTTATAGTATCTTGATTTAGTAAACTTCCATTTATATAATTAGGATTAGTCACAACGTAAATTAAATTTCAAATAATATTTTTTTAAACTTTTTCATTGTTTGAACATCGTCTAACCCTTGGTATTCTTTAGGGTTTAAACCTTCTAAATGTTTAAAAATTATTGTCCTAGAGTTTCAAATAAATTTACGTAGGGTTTTAAAAAAAAAATCTACACCTCTCATTTTTTCCATTATTACATATATTTTTCATGTATTTTATAATTGATTATATGAATATATTTGACTATTATGATATGATAACTATCCAAAAATTTACACAAGCTTCATTAATGCAATTTTTTGTATATTCAAGCATAACATGGGAAAAAATAATAGTTTGATATTCAAGATATTATAAATCTTGCTCTTAGCTCTTAATATTTTGATAGCTAATATCCATATTACAAGGTCCATGTTGTCACTATCCTAAGAGGTAATTTGAGCAAACCTATAGTGTTAAATTAATGTAACCAACATGTCATTCCTCAATGCCATCCAATTCCCACATATCCTCTTGATGGTGTTTGTATGCATATTCAATCTCAAGTACCTAGGTTTTATGATTTTGAAGACCTTAAATATCAAATAATCACTATGAGAAGATCAATAAAAGAGTTATAAAATAAAAATTATAATTTTTTTTCAAAGAACACATCATGGGAAAATAAAATCATATTAAAAAATAATCTAGAGTATGTTAGATATAATCACATGTTTTCATCATTACCTATACATTTTAAGCCTACTTAGACTTCATATCAAGATTGGAAACCAAAAAAAAATACATCTACAACTAGTGATTCAAAAATTGCACAAAAGGTTAATAAGATTTGAAGTTAAATTTTAAGAGAAATTCTTTGAAACAAAGTGATCAAATTACCTCATGGAATTATCATAAAATGCATGGGAATCATACATATATATATTTTTTCCTTGAATAACAAAATACAAAGTCTCATTGGTGGTGGTGATCCTATTATTTATAAACCAATCAGAAAATTCAATAATAATACATCTCCTAAAAACCATGTTTGGATACAAAAGGAACAATTTAGAGAAATAAAATATTCCAATGGGGAATTAGAAAAAAAAATCAAATATAACAATAACTTACACTTTTCAATAAGTTTCTCGTATATGAATTGCCAAATATATATCTCACTACAAAGTTTAATGGCACATATGAAATTGCTACAAATTCATGAGAAGAATATGGAAAAGCATAATCATAAGAAGAGAAATTATAAAAAGAGAAACTATGTTAAGAAATTATAAAAAGAGAAACCATGTTAAGAAATTAAAAAAAGGAATACAAAAGAGAATATTACAAGTATAGTTTCAAAAGAGAGAATTATAAATACTTATTCAAATCAAGAACATGTCACAATCACTACTCACATAGAGGGCAAGCCATTTATATATGTCAAGGTTATAGAATTTAAATAAATCAATTTGTGCTCTACATCATTTTTATTATCTCTTGGATATAATATTCATCATATAGATCAAAATAAGGCATCTATATCATTTTTTCTATCAATATGGTTAATATTCTTATTTACTTCAAAAATTTATTATCTTACTTTTTTGTTTTATTTATCATCTAAATGCATACGATGTTGTTATTGGATGTTTATGGTTATAAATAATAGGATAAATTATTGATATAGACAAATGTTTCATTTATTTGATAAAAAAATAAGTTAAATACTATACATTCAATAAAAGATGATCAAAATGTCCTATCATAAGTTTAAATACAACCTAAGAAATTAGTCCTTTTTTATGATGTCACATCCCAATTTATCTCTAAGTTGAATAACCTATTTTATCCATGGATTATTACCATTTATTATTTTATTAACTAATATTTTATTAAAATTTATGACATATTCTGATTATGGGACAATTTGTGTTGCTTAATTTACATGATTAGTTTGTTATGACTTAGCAGTACTTTTATATTTTGTACATTGTGATAATGTTTGTTAATTATAACAAGT
>JARHVA010004623.1:7500-87500 GCA_037957365.1 Torreya grandis
ATGTGTAAAATGTAGGTATTTTTAATAGAATGGTTGTTATGTTTACTTTTGTTTGAATTGTTATGGCATGTTTAAGAGGGTTTTATGTAAGGCCTTATGGAAGGCTTGACCTCCACAAAAGCCTACATCCAACCTAGGGTAACATGATGGATTTGAGATAGGGATATAGGAGTTTCCATGGTTTTTTGACTTTATGCAAACTTTGTCTTAAATTCCTCTTCCATTCAAAAGTCTCTATTTTACAATGGGAATGAATGATTATTGGTGGGCATATATTTTTTGGCTCTAAGTGGTTATGCCAAAATAGTCATGATATATATTCACTAAAGTATTTGACATTATAGATTAAATATTTGGATAGTATGAGAGCTTGATTGTGTGAAAACGTAACTAGATTTAGACTTTATACAAAAATTGATGGTGAATATATACATAGATGTTTATAAGTATATAATTATTTTAGTCTCTCTCTCTATATATACATACATATATATATATATATATATGTATATATATACATATACATATATATATGCATATATATATATGTGTATATTATATATATATATATGTATATATATATATATACATATACATATACATATATATATATGTATATATATATATATATATTTATTTATTTATGTATGCATGTATCTTGTTTCGTAGGGTTTTACTCGAGAAATTGTATGTATCTCATTTGAGAGATGAATATACTTATTTGAATGAACTTGAGCTTATAGTTTTTATTGGAGTTACTTGGCTTTAGATTCATAATAATTTATACATACAAGGCAAGAGTTGACTATGTTATGTGATCCTATATGATGTAAACTTGTTTCTATATGGATTTAGGAACTTTTGGAATTAGTAAATTGATGTAACTTGGATGCAAGTGGGTGATTTAACAAATGTAGATTTTACATTTGGTTTTAAGCATAGTTATATACCTGATTACATTAAATTTACGTGGTAGATTTTAGTTTTAATTGTGTTCATTATTCATATCAACTACACATATATATTAGATATGAGTTAGTGTTATGGCTTATTTGAATTTGTATTGATGTGTAAGAGTTTTAGTACAGTCAATATAAGGATTGGATTTAAGGGTTAAAATTTATATTTATATAGACTTATACAAACTAGTCTATATTATCATCTTATAAAACCTAGATGGGGCCTAGTCAACTGTGTGTTTAGATTTGACCATATTCATTTTATTTAATTGTCAATATTAAATTGATTAAACTAGGATATTTAAATAAATGAATGGTTGGCTATATAAAATATGTGACTTATATGAAAGTCTATATGTTTTATTTTAAAAAGTACATATGGGGAATTTTTTGGTTTATAGAATGGGTTATGGGGCTATTTTATTGATTGGATGCATACATTACATATACAAAATACTCTAAGGCATGGATAGAGGATTTTTAATTAGAATATACCATATATAATAAATTATTTATATTGTATTAAAAAAATTTGGGGATTTTTAATATACACACATACACACACACACACACACACACACACACACACACACACACACACACACACACACACACACACACACACACACACACACACACACACACACACACACACACCCCTACACATATATGCATATATATGTGTAGTTCATATAAATAATGAACACAATTAAAACTAAAATATACCACATGAATTTAACATAATCAGGTATATAAGTATGCTTAAAACCAATTGTAAAATCTACATTTGTTAAATCACCCACTTATATCCAAGTTACATGAATTTACTAAATCCAAAACTTTCTAAATCCATATAAAAACAAGTTTACATCATATAGGATCACATAACATAGTCAAGAGTTTAAAACTATAATTTTGCCCTGTATGTATAAATTATTATGAATCTAAAGCCAAGTTTTATAATATGATAATATAGACCAATCTGTATAAATCTATATAAATATAAATTTTAACCCTTAAATCCAATCCTTATATTGACTATACTAAAACTCTTACACATCAATACAAATCCAAATAAGCCATAACACTAACTCATATGTAATATATATGTGTAGTTCAGATAAATAATGAACACAATTAAAACTAAAATTTACCACGTAAATTTAACATAATCAAGTATATAAGTATGCTTAAAACCAAATGTAAAATCTAGATTCGTTAAATCACCCACTTGTATCCAAGTTACATGACTTTACTAAAACCAAAAGTTCCTAAATCCATATAGAAACAAGTTTACATCATATAGGATCACATAACATAGTCAAGAGTTTAAAACTATAATTTTGCCCTGTATGTATAAATTATTATGAATCTAAAGCCAAGTAAATCCAATAAAAACTATAAGCTCAAGTTCATTCAAATAAGTATATTCATCTCTCAAATGAGATACAATTTCTCGACCAAAACCTTACAAAACAAGATACATGCATGTGTGTGTGTGTGTGTGTGTGTGTGTGTGTGTGTGTGTGTGTGTGTCTACACACACACACACACACACACACACACATACATATATGCATGTATCTTGTTTCGTAGGGTTTTGGTCAAGAAATTGTATGTATCTCATTTGAGAGATGAATATACTTATTTGAATGAACTTGAGCTTATAGTTTTTATTGGATTTACTTGGCTTTAGATTCATAATAATTTATAGATACAGGGGAAAATTACAGTTTTAAACTCTTGACTATGTTATGTGATCCTATATGATGTAAACTTGTTTCTATATGGATTTAGGAACTTTTGGTTTTAGTAAATTCATGTAACTTGGATACAAGTGGGTGATTTAACGAATGTAGATTTTACATTTGGTTTTAAGCATAGTTATATACCTGATTATGTAAAATTTACGTGGTATATTTTAGTTTTAATTGTGTTCATTATTTATATGAACTACACATATATATTAGATATGAGTTAGTGTTATGGATTATTTGGATTTGTATTGATGTGTAAGAGTTTTAGTACAGTCAATATAAGGATTGTATTTAAGGGTTAAAATTTATATTTATACAGACTGGTCTATATTATCATATTATAAAAACTAGATGGGGCCTAGTCAACTGTGTGTTTGGATTTGATCATATGCATTTTATTTAATTGTCAATCTTAAATTGATTAAGCTAGGATATTTAAATAAATGAATGGTTGGCTATTTACAATATGTGAATTATATGAAAGTCTATATGTTTTATTTTTAAAAGTACATATGGGGACTTTTTTGGGATTGTGGGGCTATTTTATTGATTGGATGCATATATTACATGTACAAAATACTCTAAGGCATGGACAGAGGATGTTTAATTAGAATATACCATATATAATAAAGTATTTATATTGTATTAAAAAAAATAGAGAATTTTTAATACACACACACACACACACACACACACACACACACACACACACACACACACACACACACACACACACACATTGTATAAATACATGATTGTGGACTATGCAATACATCTGATTTGATTATACCATCTATGTATATATGCATGCAGCTTTGATGTACATGAAAACATTATTACCTTACAATGTTTAAATGAATTTTTGTTATATATTTCAATGTTATATATAAAACATTAAAATAAAGTATTTAAGAGTTTAAATATAAATCATTTATGATGTTTTGGGCTGGATTTTGTTGATGTGTGTAATATAAATAATAAATGAGCTTGTTATATAATGTTGTTTCATGGAAAAAAGCTTTATGAGTTAGTACTTTGAGTAACTAGCATTTTTGTTGTGATCATATCTAGATGGTATGTTTAGGACTATTTGAATTCTATTTATTATTTTGTAAAACACTAAATGTATGTTTTCATTTCACTTAATTTGATGGACTAAATGAATGTATGTGATATTTTTGTACTTAACATGATTTAGATTTGCTAAAGGGAAATATTTTTTAATGAATCTATTGGTTATTATATTATTATTTATTTTTAATGAATCTCACATTCATGACCCTAAATAAGTAGTTGACATATTTAATTGGCTTAATTAGAACCATCAATACAAGATGAGGTGTAATCCAATCGAGTGGTGTGTATGAATTTGATTGATTCTATAGATCATTTATTATTAATAATTTTGGATAAAGTAATTTTTTGATTAAACATTGTCATTTCATATGTTTATATAGTTTTCATATTTATGTGATATCATATTAGAATGGATTTATTTATGATACACATTATGTATTAGATATATTCAACACACGGGTTCTAGTTTGTTACTCTAGATTCTTTTACCATCATTATCTACCAATCCATGAAGGGAGGGAAATCCCATTTTTTGGGAGACAATGTGGGGGATCTATGGTCCATGGTTGGTGTGAAAATTTTATTGAATTAGTCTCTCCCTTTTAGCTAGAGTATTGTATTAGAGACTACACTTGAGATTACATATTGATACTTGAGTCATAGAGACTCTTGGGTTGTGGAGACTCTGCTCCATGGAACATTGTATCATGTTTTAAAATTTGATTTATTATTATGTAGTGTTTAAATAATAACATTTATTAATTATGCTTATACAATAGTGCATGTAATGTTGTATCTATCATGGTTGAATTTGTACTATGTCATTTATGATTAGATGTAGTAATTATTTGTTATTCAATATTAGTCATGATTTTCATATATGTCATGGTGATCCTTAACTAAGTCGATTAGATATAAACCTTTTGGTTAACTAAATTAATAATTTATTAAAATATCACTAGTTTCATTTTTTGTGGTGAAATATATATCTTTAATATGTGTAATTAATTTTTAAAAATGTTATATTCTGATAAAACCTAGTGGGGTTGTTACATTGTGGTATAAAAGATGAGGCTCAAACTCTAGGATTTAATGTGTCCACTAACACAAAATTATTATCCTAATAATAAGGAATAATAATTATAAATTTTATATCATGAGGTGAGGTTAATTCAAATACCAAACCCACTATTGATCTAAATGAGTTTGTTGTTGAGCAAGCTATAAAGTTGGACTTAATCCTCACAACCATGCAAAAGACTAGGGCTCAAAATATAACCCTATAACAATAAGTGCATGTAAATTAAGATTAAAATGATTAGGAGGAACATAAATATAATGGTGATTCATATTAACTCTCTTGATAGTAAAGTCAAGAAGAAGTGTTATAAGATGTGAGAGCTCGTGATGCCGGAGCATCATTACTTGACTTGTGTTATCTAGGTAAATTTTAGTTTGAGTAGTGTTTTTGGTGTTAATTACCATGTTATTATGTTTTAAAATGTGTTAATATTATTTAAATACACTTTGGAATGTTCCCCAAGTGTCTAGAGTTGCTTAGGTAGGATAGAATTCAAAATTGGCATTTTTCCACCAATTTACATAATTTGAATTTTTGAATAATTTTTTTTAGTTTAGGTTCTATAGGAGAATTTGAAGGAGTATTAAAGGTTAAAAATGATTGGTGTGAATCCTTTAAGGTATATTTTTTATAAATTATACCTTTAATTCACACATGTCTATAAAATCAATCTTAATATTGGTGTCAATGTGCAAACTTTCTTGCAAGTGACTATTGGGAGGTCCAAAGTTGGTTAGAGTATTTGTATTTGACAAAAAATTCATAATTTTTAGTTTTTATTATGTATTAATGTATTATATGGTTCAATACCCATGAAATAAATAATGGAGTCTCATAGGTTTGAAAATATGTGGCTGCAACTTTGTTTTCCTGTATATGCACACAAATAATGACTGAGTTTAGAATGCTCAATGAAGGAAGATATAATAATGATATGATTAAAATTTTTGATATGGAATTGGTGAGTATATTTAGTTTTTATTTAATTTTTTTGTTTAATTATTTTTTTATTTTCACACCACTTTTCTTAGTATATAATATATCCTTATTACGATAATGCTTGCATAGATAGTCAAATACAGAGTGTTGTGAAGATGTGCAAAGGCATCAAAGGGTGTGGTTAATAATTTTAAAATGTGTGTGGAGTTAATATGGAATAATAATATTTTATAAATTTTTAAAAACCTTATGGAATACTAAGTCTCAATATCTTGCTCTTGGACCCCCACAAACTATGAATATATACACAGAGGGACCAAGAACATTATAGAAATATTGAATAGAGCTCTGATGGTGGAAAATTAATGATTTGAAAAGGTTAAAATATGTTATACAGACATATAAAAACCTTCATATAATTTAGAAACCCCTTTGGAATCTAAAACCTCAAAATTCTTTCTCTTAGGTTCACACAGACCTGGTCAACCTTGAACTAGGGTTTCAAGAAACAAATGCAATTTTGAGGCATTTAAACCAATGTAATTTTAAATTTTTTTTTAATTTTATAAGATATCATGTTTATTAAAGTATTTTTTTGTTTTTGTGGTTATTGGGTATAGTAACGTACAGTTAGAAGTGACTATGTGTGACTAAGTGTGAAGAAGGCCTAATTAGGCATAAATAGAGACCTAAAAGGAGTTGAAAGTGTGAATTTAAAATAAAGTTAGGACTTGAGATTTCATGGTGAGAGGTAAATATATAGAGTGTACTAGGAAATGGTACTAGTTTATCAAAAATCATATGTACTTGTCTATATAAGGAAGAAAATCCTAAAAAGGCTATTAGGACTTTATGCTTAAAGGGAAGAAACTACAAAGATTATGAAAGAAGTGATGAGGGGTTTTGTGAATAGAATGAGGGGTATAATAAGAATATAATGAATATTTAAAAGTTTTAAAGAACCATTAAACAATCAATGAACCTTTGAATCATTGAATGGGCAAGTGAACCTCAAGAACCTTTATCAAAGAGTTATAAATTGAAACAAGGTAAAAGTGAGATTTTATTTGTTTTGCCTCTCCATCATTTGGTATAAAATATGAGAATATCTCAAGAATTTATTAAGAACACATAAAAAATAGAGGATGAGGATAAACTTAAATCCAAATAAGTTTGTAGGAATCAAAGGATTTGGTTGTTGAAGGAACTTGCAGGCAAGGTTGTAAGCCATGGAATTGACTCAGATGAAAGAGATGAAGAGAGGTGATGTAAGTGAGGGAGAGAATGATATTACTCATGAATAATTATTATATGAAGGATTTTAAGGTGGGTTTGAATATATGTTCATAATATCATTCCTTAGAATGACCTCAAAACCTAAGATAGAGGTGCCAATGTATGAGGGTAGTCTTAATATGGAAGAGTTGGTTGATTGGATTACAACTATGGATAAGTACTCTAATTATGAAGAGGTGAATTAGAAAAAGAGGGTGAATTTTTAAATGAAAAGGTTTAAAGGTCATGCATCCTTATGGTGGGATGGCATACAAGAAGAAAGAAGAAGAAGGGGAAATGAGAAGATAAGGTCATGGGATAAAATGGTGGCCAAGATGAAAGGCAAATTCATGAATTAAGACTATCAAACTTACTTGTTTAGAAGGCTAAAAATTTTGATATAAAAGGAAAGGATGGTGAAAGAGTACATATAATAATTATACAAGATAACTATTCGAGCAAGATGCATAGAGGAGGTTATAGAGGAGGTTACTAGGTACATCAATAGCCTAAAGATTGTCATTCAAGATGAGATAAGCATATTGTCACCTGAAATAGTTGAGGAGGCCTATAAAAATACATTGAGGGTAGAGGAAAAGTTTTGTAGGAGGAAAATTCAATAAGTTAGAGGTAAATATGGTAGAATATATAGAGGTAGAGGTCAAAAAGAAGGAAGAGGATAGCCAGGTAATAGAAGTCAATGGCAAAGTTAAAGCAAAGAAGTTGGTAGGAGCTCTAAGATTTTAAATCATTCTAGTAGAGGTGGAATATCATGTGGTAAAAGAATAAGCTATAGTGGGTTTCAAGGCAAGTGATTCAAGTGAAAAAAAAAATTGTAGGACATAGGTCATATGAGTGTCTTGAAGACATTCAAATAGGTCCCTCTTGGAGTGAGAGTATAAACCAAGTTATTCAGAAAGAAGAGGAGAGTGTAGATTCATTGCAAAAATATGTGGAAGAACATAAATTAGGGGAGAGCTTGTTTGTGAGGATATTTATTTTGAAGACCAACCATGATGAGATAGAACTACCATAGATAAGGACATTATTCATGACCATGTACAAGAGCAAAGGTAAATGTTGTAAATTCATAGTGGATAATGGTAGTATATATAATATTATGTCTTATTTGATGGTTTATAAACTAGGATTAGATATTAGCAAGCATCCAAGTCCATACAAAGTCTCTTGGATTCAAAATAGTCATCAAGTCCTCATGAATGAACAATGCTATGTAGACTTATAAATATGTGGGTATAAGGATCGAATTTTGTGTAATGTTATTCCCACTTATGTGTAACACATAATCCTTGATATAACATGGTGGTATGATAAAAGGGATATACATGATGGGAAATCCAATAGTTACACCATTGAGAAGGATGTTAGAAAGCACACACTAAACCCATTGAAAGATAGTCAAGCATGGAAGGAGACACCAAGTAATGTGATGATGTTTAAAGAGAAATAATACATGTCAAAGGAAGTTAGTTGTGTTAGGAATACATAAAATAGAGTAATATTAATGAATAAAATATGGAAATAAAAAGAAAAAAAAAACACAATATAAGATGGACACAGATTTAATGTGGTTCACCTAATATGGGCTACGTCCACACATAAATAACTAGTCCTTATTATTCAATCCAATAAATGAAGGGAAAAATGCTTGTTATACAACCACTTCAATATCCTCTTCACTCACATACATCATGCCATTATAATTACAATGACCTCATATCAAAGGAGGGTTACATATAGGGAAAATATGCACAAGCATAACTTCTACCATTAAATATGAAACGTAATAGTGAATGGTTCAGATTTACTATGAAAATATAATATTTTATAGTCCATTTTTAACAAAAATTTTCTTCAGAGCTGTTTTACCTAAACCGTCACTAAGGGGTATCCAAAATAGGTCACCACCCTGTGGACCCCCCATGGAGACCCTAGTGTGGGGGGTGTTCCTCCCCCCTCCCCATTACCCCCCTGTTGGGAACTAAGCATTGAAATAAGAGTATGCTCCAACATCCAACAAGTTACAACAAAGCAAACAAGAATATGATAGTTGAAAGCAATAGCCAAGGTGAAGATAATGTATAACAAGTTTCTAAAGCAATAGGAGAAGAAGGGGCAACAATTTTTAAAAGTTCTAAGGAATTTATTGCAAGTAGAAAATAAAGGTTATAGTCAACCCAACATGATCAATTGTTTTCAAATGATTAATTGGAGAAGATGTTTGTAGACTTATCCCATCACTTATCCTTGATAAGTATCATGGAGTATTTAGAAAAAAAATTAGAAGGTTGGAATGTTGAGAGAGTTGTCCAAGGGTAGTGAAGTGAATAATTATATGGGAAGTTAATAGAAACAAGAGAGTAATAATGAAGTTGAATATGTTGATAAGACTATAGCAGAGAATATGGAACCACCAACAACAATCCAATAGGAAGCAAATCTAGGCATATAAAGGACAACCATGAGAATGTAAGAGTGTAGTTAAAAATAAGACAAGAAGGGGGTTATTATGATTAAATTATTTTTACATGTGTAGGTTTATTACAGGAAAACACTAAGATGTTGAAGATGATCAGGTTTGAGATCAACATTGAGAGAGTTAACCTCAAAGTAGAAAGCAAGGTGGCATTGGTCAAAGAAAAAGGAGGTCTATGTGTCAGTCATAAGCCTTTGTATATAGGAGGATGTTATATTTAATATATGTATTAACCAAGAGAGATACATGCTAAGGAGGAAGTCAATGAAATCTAACTAAACTTCTAGGGAATGTTTCTTTTGCACCTTAGTAGTATGATACAGGAGCATCATTACTTGACTTGTATTGTCTAGGAAAATTTTGTTTTGATAAAGTGTTTTGGGGTCAATTATCATATTATAATGTTTAAAAAGGTTTTATAATTCTATAAGTACACTTTGGAATGTTCTTAAAATTTATAGAGTTTCTTAGGTAAGACAGAATTGAAAATTAGTATTTTCTCTCCAATTTGCATAATTTGAATTTTTTATTAAATCTTGTCTAGTTCAAGTGTTGTAGGAGGATTTGGATTCTTTAAAGTTAAAAATTATTAGTTTTAATCCTTTAAGGTACCATTTTTCTAACTTATAACTTGAATTCACACATGTACAGAAAATCAATCTTGATATTGGCGTCAATATGCAAGCTTTCTTGCAAGTGACCATTGGAAGGTCCAAAGTTGGTTAGAGTGGTTATAGTTTATAAAAAAACTCATAATTTTTTGGTTTATTTATATTTTTATGATGTATTCATGTATTAGAGGTTTCAAGACCCAAGAAATGAAGAATAGAGTCTCTCAAGTTTGAAAATAAGTTACTGTAACTATATTTTCCTATATATGCACATGAAGAGTGATTAAGTTTAGAATGCTAAATAAAGGAATATATAATAATGATATGCTTATAATACTTGATATGGAATTCATGATTATATTTCATGTTTATTGAATGTGTTTATGTAATTCAATTTTTTTCACATCACTTTCCTTAGTAGACAATATAGCCTTATTGAGATAATGCTTACATAAGCAATCAAATACATAGTGTTGTAAATATGTGTAGTAGATGCATAAAAAGGTGTGGTTAATGATTATAAAATGTATGTGGAGAATTCATAGAGAATAAAAATATTTTATAAAGTTTGAAAACCCTTATTGGAATATTAAGTCTCAAGATCTTGCTCTCAAACCCCTGTAGACTATGACTATATACATAGTAGAACTAAAAACATTATAAAAATGTTGAACAAACATGTGATGGTGTAAAATTAATGATTGTAAAAGGTACACATAGGTTATACAGACCTATATCAACCTTCACAAAATTTGGAAAAACTTTAGGAATATAAAACCTCAAAATTTTTCCTCTCAGGTTCACATAGACCCTATCAACCTTAAACTAGGGTTTCAAGAAACAAATGAAAATTTTAGACATTTTAACTAGTTTAATTTTACCAAATTTTGTAATTTGATATGAGATACTATGTATTGAATTATTATATAGGTTTTGAGGTGATTTGGTATGGTAAAATATGCTTAAAAGTGATTGTGTGTGACTAGGTGTGAAGAAGGCCTAATTAAGCCTAAATAGAGACCTCAAAGGAGTTGAAAGTCTGACTTTCCAATAAAGACAAGATTTAAAATTTCATGGAGAAACGGAATAAGATAGAGGGTACTAGGAAATGGTACTTTTCTCAAAACTCATATGTACTTATCTGTACAATTAGGAAAATCCTAAAAAAAAGGCTACTAAGATTTTCTACTTAAAGGGAGGAAGTTGCAAAGATGATGAAATAAATGATGAGGGGTTTTGTAAATTGAATTAGGGGTATAATATGTCTATAATTAATAGGTTAAAGGTGAAAAGAAACATTAAACCATAATTGAACCTTTAAATCATTAAATGGGTAAATGGACCTCAACAACCTTTGTTTAAGAGTTGTAAATTGAAACAAGGTAAAAGTGAGAGTTTGTTTATTTTGCCTCTACATAAGCTTGAGTAGATGTAGAGTTGGCATGAAACATGAAGAAGGCGAATCCACCTATGTTTGATATAACTATTTTAGGGGATGGAGCTAAAGTATGGCTAATATAAATTGAGAAGTATTTTGAGATTTGTAATTATTTTGAAGTCATGAAAGCAGTATATGAAGCTTATTGGTTTTCTACTAAAGTAAAAAATTAGTGGGAAAACAAGAATATTGAGATGAACCTCAACTTAGCCACCACTACATGGGAATAATTTGTGACACTTTTTAGGTCACAATGGATTTTGTAGTTGTCCTTGGACCAAAAGCTTTAAAAAATTAGAATATTAAGCAATGGGATTTGTCTATGAATGAAGAAATATAAGTAAAGTAGCGGAAATTAAAGGGTCAATTCAATAATTAGAATTCTATGTTCATTATTGGTTTATGGAATAGGAAAATATGGTAATGGTTTCAAGGGCAGTTTCCATGGAAACTAATAGAATGAGAAGAAAAGACTTGTCGAAGGTTGATTCATTTATGGGGGTGACCATTTTACTCAAGAATGTCCTCAAGACAAATAAAATAAGAAGGGTTAAACTTCTTAGCAAAGTAAACTTCAATAGTGGATTCATTTATATATTGAAAATCAATAGGCTAAGTATTAAGCTTAGCCCATGGAACTATTAGGTATTTTGTTTAATCACCTAGTTTCTATTTTGATTGACATAGGAGCTATAGAATGTTTCATTTATCTTAAATGTTTAGTAAATTATCTATAAATGTTGGAGCTATGGAAAATTCATGGTTGGTATAATATGGGAATGAGTCAAAATTCAAAGTTGGTAAGTGTTTAGTCAAAGCAGAGATTAGGTTTCCTAAGTTCACTACAATAGTAGAAGTTTTTGTAGCATTGTTGGGATCATATGATGTGATCCTAGGAGTCAATTGGATTGCTAAGCATAAATCCATGGTTGACTATTTTTTGAATAAGGTTGAGTGTTAAGATTATTTCGAAAATTAGACATAACTTTAGGGTGAAAAAAGGAAATTCAAACTAACGTAGATTTTTGCAGTTCAACTCAAGAAATCTTAAAAGAAGGGATTCTAGTCATTTATCATTAAGATAACTGAGATGAACAATCTAAAGAAACATCTATCAAATGTTTCTAATAGAATTACTAGGATTACCACCTAAGCATGAGTTTGATTTCTTGATTGACATCATACCTAGATTAGAACCATAGTATAAAGTGTCATATAAAATTAAAATCATTAAAATTGGTTGAATTAAAATCACAATTTCAATATTTTTATTAAAAGGTCTCATTTGACCAAGTGTGTCACCATGGGGTGCACTAGTTATCTTCATCAAGAAAAAGGACGGCACTCTTCACCTGTGTATAGACTAAATTGAAATCTTTGATAAAATGAGAGGATTAATAATATTTTATAAGATTGATATTATAATAGGGTATCACTAGTTGAGGATACATGAAGAGGATATTCTAAAAATAGTGTTCAGGACTTGATATGGGCACTATGAGCTCACAATGTTAGCATTTGGATTGATAAATCCAACAATATTTATGAATCTTATGAATAGTGTGTTCAAGCATTATCTAGATCATTTACAAGAAAATCATTCTAAATTTATCTAAGATAGCTAATGTAATTACCTCTATTCAATTAAATAATTAAAGTTTCATCTAGTAGATAAGTGTGAGGTAGCCTTTTAGGAATTGAAAAGGAGGCTTAATTAAGCACTAGTACTAAGATTTATCGATCCTAATGTTCAATTCTCAGTGATCATTGATGCATATAGGGATGAACTTGTAGGATTTATTATGCAAGATGGTTTAGTGGTAGCCTATGAGTCCAAGAAATTGAAGCCATATGAGGTGAATTATGTCCCTCATGACCTACAACATGTGGTAATTGTGTAGGTTTTAAAATTGTAGAGGCAATATTTTTTGGGAAATCCAATTGATCTCAAGACTAATAACTTGAGACTCAAGTAAATTTTCACCCAACCAAACTTGAATTCTCATCAAAGGCAATGGTTAGAGGTCTTATCTAATTATGATTTTCATATTTATTATATTAAAGGCAAGGAGAATAGAGTAGCTAATTCTGTAAGATGTAAAAGGTACATAAAAATTATGGCTACTATCAAGATTAATTTCATAGATCAAGTGATTAAATTATCTCCAAGAGATGAATTTTATGATCGAGTCAAAAAAGCATTGTCTAATAATGCTCAAAATCCTAAGTATAAGGGATTAAGGATAGTGAGTGATAGTCTTTTGTGGTATAATGGTAGGATGTATGTGCCTAATAGAGAGAATCTGAGGAGAACAATGCTAAAATAACACAATGAACCATATTCATGACATCTATGAGTAACCAAGATCATGGTTCAATTTAGTCCACTCTATTTATAGAAAGGAATCAAGAGAGATGCATCTGATTTGATGTTTCATTGTCTAGAATGTTAGTGTATGAAAGTTAAACATGTGCATCTGACTAGATTACTATATCCACATGATATACCAAAATGGAAATAGTAGGTGATCATTATGGAATTTTTTGAAGTTTTACCATTATCATGGAACAAGCATGACATGATCTTGGTTGTAGTTGAAAAACTAACCAAGGTAGCCCAAGTCATACTAGGTAGCTTGATAGATGATACACCTACACTTGAAAAGAGATTTGTGAAGTAAATGTATCTATTACATGGTTATCCAAATAAGATAATTTTGGATCGATATCCAAGGATGAATTACAAGTTTTGGTTGACTTTGAATTTAGCTCTGGGTATGTAGTTGAACTTTAGCACTACTTATCACCCATAATCTGATGGATAGATAGAGTGAGTTAACGAGGTTTTAGAATATCTCCTTCTTATGTATTACATGGATAATTAATAAAATTGGGATGAGTAACTTCTATTTTATTATTTTTCTTATAATAACTCATACCAATCAACATTAAATATAGATTCATTTGAGGCATTGTATGGAAGGAGGTGTAGAATACCAATCAATTGGGGCAAATTAGAAGATAGGGTAGTCTTTGGACTTGAAATGATTTCATAAATAGAAGATAAATTTAGGAAAATCAGGTGGATTTTGGCCTAAGAAAATCTTAATTAAATTTGGGAAGTTAGTGAAACTTTCACTGAGACATATGGAACCTTTCAAGGTTTAGGAAGTGGTCAATCGTGTAGCATATAGGTTTGCATTACTACCAACTCTAGCTATTTTTCATTATGTATTCCATGTGTTTTCTCTTAAAAAGTATGTTCTTGATGCTTCACATGTGTTGGATTGGAATTTTTAAAAAATTCTAGACCCTGGAGTGGTCATGGTAAAACCAGTCAGAGTAGTTGACACTCACAAACTTTATTTGCATAATAGAGAAGTATCAAAGTACAAGGTCCTATGGGACTAATATTATAAGTATACAACCACTTTGGAGAACTATGATGAGTTTTACAACCTATTTAGACATTTATTTTCTTGATTTACTATTGTATATTATATTATTTTCTATTAAATAATGTATTAAATTCATAGCTTATGTTTCAATAAATGTCATCGGGATGATGACCAGCTTTGGGGGGAAGGATGTCACATCCTTATTTATCCCTAAGCTAGATAACATATTTGATATATGGATTATTATAGTTGATTATTTTATTAACTAATATTTTATTAAACTTTATGACATATGTTTATTATGGGATAGTTTGTATTGCTTAGTTTATAGGATTAGTTTGTTATGAGTTCACAATAATTTTATATTATGTACATTGTGATCATGTTTATTATTTATATTGAATTATTTTATGGTTATAATAATATTTTGATCTAAATACCTTCATTTTTTTGAGGTAGATTCAGGATAGATTCTTCCCTTAGAGTTTGATAGAGATAGAGATTGATTAGAGAGGGTGGTTTCGATGAACACATTGGGGGATGATAGAGAATGAATCCAAAAAACCTTACACACACCACATTTGTATTTCATGATTATGTTATTTGATAGATATTTATAGTATACCTTGTTTTATGTTTAAATTACTATTGTGATCTTATATGTTTTCACTAATCTAGTTGCATTTAATGATCATGTTGATTTGTTTAAAGTGTTTTTGCTAATTTAGTGATCTTATGTAGCTTATCTGGTTTGATGTAATTTTTTGGTTGAAAGAGTGAATTATTATATATTCATACTTACCTTACTACCTTATTATGTATGGATATGTAGTATAACATTTTGATGTTATGTATGCATTAATAAGTATAGACAAATTCCATTGTTCTTATTGATTTACAAGATTTAGGTAATAATAATTATAAATTATTATGATATATGTGTGTGTGTGTTTATCCTAATGTTGATATATATATATATATATATATATATATATATATATATATATATATATATATATATATATATATATATTTGACTAAATATTGATAAAGGTCTTAATGTCCATAATAAAATAGACATTAGTTATTATTGTTAAATTATTTAAGGAAATCATTGTATTTTCAAATTATAGTTATGAATTGAATTTTAACGTTAAAACAAGTCTTTATAATACACAATTATAATTCTATACTATATATTCACAACGTTAATGGGTATTTGATATTAATTTCATGAAAAGTTAATGATTAATCAACTAAGTTGATAGTCATTGCATGGTATAGCATGAAGATTATGTGACTCATGGTTTATCTAATTGTTTTATTAGTTTGGGAAGTTAATTAGGGAATTACGTAAGTCAATGGCATGAAAATTTATTTGAGATTATAAAAATGATTAGTTTAATTAGTTAAACAAAATATTCAATATGATTAGGGTTACTAACCACTTATTGACTTTGGATAAACATAATTTTGTGGAAATCATGAAGTTTAGTTATGGTCTACATGGTGGTGAACTATAACATATAAGGAGTTTGTTGATTTATTTGGGCATGTATAATTTTGAGTAAATTTTATCATCCATTAATGGTGGATAAGGTAGTGGAAAACAAGTTTACAGAGATGATTGAAAAGAGGAGAGAGAAGAATGTGGGCATAAAACACAACACATTTCATACAGTGGATAACAAAATAAAAGAGGAGGAGAAAATTGGATTGAAGGAAGAAGAAGATTTTTGGCTCCTTGGCATATTTACTAGGTTGGTTTTGTATTTTAAATTTGTATGTGTAATGTGTAGGTATTTTGAATGGAATGGTTACTGGGTTTGATTTTGTTTGAAATGTTATGATGTGTTTAAGGGGGATGTATATAGGGCCCTGTGGACAAGTTGTCCTCCATAGAAGCCTACATCCAACCCAGGGTGACTTGAGGTATTTGGGGTACAACTGTAGGAATTGCCATGGTTGTTTATCTTTATACAATCCTTGTCTTAAAATCCTCTTCCATTTAAAATTCTTTATTTTACAATGGGAATGAATGATTCTTGATGGCTATATATTTTTTGGCTCAAAATGGTTGTTAAACTAGTCATGATATATATTCACTAAAGTATTTGACACTATAGATTAAATTTTTGGATAGTATGAGAGCTTGAATATGTTTAAAACTAATTAGATTTATATATAAACATACAGGTTCTTTATGATAAAATGGATGGTGAATATATACATAGATGTGTGTGTGTGTGTGTGTGTGTGTGTGTGTGTGTGTGTGTGTGTGTGTGTGTGTGTGTGTGTGTACTTAGTTGTGATGTACTAAAAAAATTATTACCTTAAATTGTGTAAATGAATGTTTGTTATATATTTTAATGTTACATATAAAGCATTAAACATATATTTAAAAGTTTAAATATAAAGTATTTATAATATTTTGAACTGGATTTTGTTTATGTGTGGATTATAAACAATAAATGAGCTTGTGATATAATTTTGTTTCATGGAAAAAAATCATTATAAGTTACTTAGTACTTTGATTAACTAGAAATTTTGTTGGGATCATACCTGGATGGTATGTTTAGGACTGTTTGGATTATGTTTATTATTTTGTATTAAAATAGATGTATGGATTCATTTCACATCATTTGATGGACTAAATGAATATATGTGATATTTCTATACTTAGTATAATTTGTATTTTCTAAAGGGACATTTTTGAATGAATCTATTGGTTATTATATTATTATTTATTTTTACCAAATCTTGCATTCATGACCATAAATAAGTAGTGGATGGATTCCATGGGCTTAATTAATGCCATCAAGACAAGATGAGGTGTAATCTAATCAAGTGGTGTGTATGAATTTAATTGATCCTAGAGATCATTTATTATTGAAAACACTAGCCAAAGTAATGTTTTGATTAAACATTGTCATTTCATATGTTGATATAGTTTTCATATTTGTGAGATATCATATTAGAATGGATTTCTTTATGGTACACATTATGTATTAGATATCTTCAACACATGGGTTTTGGTTTGTTACTTAGGATTCCTGTACCATAAATATCTATCCATCCATGAAGGGAGGTTCATCCCATTATTTGGTAGATATCATGTGGGATCTATGGTCCATGATTGGTGTGGAAAAGTGATCAGATGATGCTCTCCTTCCTAGATGGAGTACTATACTAAGGACTACACTTGACATTATAGATTGATACTTTAGTCATTGAGACTCTCCTCTATGGAGCTTTGTATCATGTTTTATCATTTGAGATATTATTATGTATTACTAAAACTAGTAACATTTATGCATTATAATTATATAGTAGTGACTATAATGTTGTATCAATCATGACTAAATTTGTACTATATCGTTTATGATTAGATGTAGTATTTATTTGTTATTCAATATTTTTCATGGTTTTCATATCTACTCATGGTGATCCTTAGCTAAATGGATTAGCTATAAACCTTTTGGTTAACTAAATTAATATAGTTAGTTAAATATCACTAGTTAGGTTTCTCTTGGTGAAATCTATATTTTGAATATGTGTAATTAATTTTTTTTTTAAATTCTATATTCTGTTAAAACCCAATGTGGTTGTTACATATGATGATTATGATGATGATTATGCATAATATCATTGGAATGATACAAAAAAACATACAAGATGAAAATTAAAACCTAATTAAAGATTATGAAACACATGATACAAGTCCTTCACAAAGACATCCCCTTGATGATATCCTTTGATTTTAGTAATAAAATATGAATATACATAGTTTTCAATTTGATGTGTCTTATTCATATATTTTTTTGCATTTATGATCACTTTATCCATTATTATATTACCTTGTATTTAATTGAATGTTTTTGTCTCTTAGCCTCCTATTTTCACTTCTAGGTCTGTACAGTCTCAAAACAATGTTTGATATCAATAAATAGTGACATTTATTTATATTAATGCATAAATAATCAACTAAAATGGGATAGAAACATTTACTTCTACTATCCTTTGACTTTTTATACCCACAACCTAACTTTATAGAACATAAATCTCTAATTCTATGGATTTATAGATTATCCATTTTGTTTAAATATGCAATTTCTAGTTTTTCATGCAAATTATTTATTTTCAAGCTCTATTGTTTATACATGCGACATGTTTTGACAAGTGTAAATTTGATGAATTTAGAATGTATAGTAATTTACTTTCATACATTTATCAATCAATAACATAGTTATAAAAAAATTCAATTGGCATTCTATAGGAGAAAAAATCCTTTTATTGAGCCATTCAAATCTTTGCTTGTGAACATATTTCATTAACACTTTTTGTGAACTATCCAATTTAGTTTCATTTATTATATTTAAACATGTTGATTTCTTTTATTTTCAGCCTTTTTATTTCTTAAAAGTGTCAAAGTACAAAAAAATCATATATTCTTTAAAAACATGTAAAAATATTTAAATAATGTCAAAAATCCAAAATCATGACCTGAGCATGGTTAGAAATCTAATTACATCTTTAAACTATGTTATTTATCCCATGGTTTGTAGATTATATTTTTTTTTATCACACAATATTTCGTGAGTATTTATGAATTATTTTGCATAAAATAAATTAATTTTCATAGATTAAGACTTTGGACTCTCGTCTACCCATTGGCCTTGCTAAGTTGGGCGAATCTTACTCATAGGTTGAAGTGTATAGGTTTTATCATTCTATATCCCCTATACTATTGAGATTTCAATTTTATACAAATGACTTTCTGAAATTTATACCTTAGATAGTATACATGAACATTATATTTCATAGGATATGATCACATGACATGTGAGCAACTTAGATCACCTTTTGATAATTCTATGTTCCATTGATATTGCTTAATTATACATATTATATAAGAAATTTTATTTTCTATTTTTTTTGTCCCTTGGAACTCATATGAAATTATTTGATTGATCCATCTCTATGAGGTCTTGTGTGGTGTGCAACATTTGAACATGCCCTTACTTTATCCCTTGGCCCTATGTTTATTATTGAGACATTTGAACATGTACTTACTTTGGCCCTTGGCCTTATGTGTGTGTTAAAACATTTGAAAATGTCCTTACTTTGTCCCTTTGCATTATGTCTGGCGTCTGATATTTGAACTTGTCCTTACTTTTTCCCTTGGCCCTATGTTTAGTGTGTGATATTTGAATATGTACTTAATTTTGACCTTGTCCCTATGTATGTTAAATAATTTAACATTCCATTTATTTATGACATTCCTCATATCTATCAGTGTTATTTAGGATATTTGAACACATTTTTGGTTCTAGCCCTTGGCCCATAAAATTTAATTTTATATAAAGTGTGTTTATTTTGTGTGTGCATGTTGAACTTTATGTGTTATATAAATTCAATAATCCATGTCATGCACCCCTAACATATTAACATAAATTCCATGATCACTAATGATACATTCTATGTACCTTTCCTCTTACATTCTATGCACAAATTCCAATCTTATTATGCTAACATATTTCTATATAATACAATTTTCAATGACAACATCTAAATACAAATGTTTCAAGTTAAATTTTATTTTTAGATGATTGAATTTTAAAGAAAAATTTCCCATGACTCAAAAGGTGGGAATTTTAGTGGGCTTCTCATGAATGAGATAAATCATTTTTAGAGAGAACTTATAGTTCAAAATGACAATTTCAAAGTTTTAATTTAAAAATGTAGTTATTGTCACATATTATGGGGGCATATGATATTGCATATGCACTCCTATTTCAAGTTTTAATAAGTTTTCACATATGGTTTCAATTATAAAATTATAGTGGGGTCATGAAAATAGTTTTATTCCATATTTTCTATTTCACATGACATGATAAAATCATTTATGTACTCCATTATATTTTGATCATGTTTCCTTATACCAATATATATTAGGACATTACCCAAAATTTTCACTTGACTCTACAAGCCATATATAGTGGTTGATTAAATTTATTTGTATAGTGTATGACTTGGGGTCACTAAAAACTCTAGCATTATGTGTGTGAATATGTTATGATTCCAACCCATTTACATCTTGGGGTTACAAATATAAACATAAATAATCAATTTTTAACATTATTAAATGAGCAATATTTCCACTTGAAAAAGGAAAAATACAACTAAGGTTTTGATCACCCCCAATTTTCTCCAATGGTTTGATTAAGGAACCATATTCTCTAGGTGCTTTATGGGAGGTGTAAATTCTTAAATGCTTCAAGGAAACATCATTACCAAAGAAAGTCATAAAGAGAAAAATTTATGTCACACATAAATGTGTACTAATTTCATACTCTCATTTCAATGTTCAAAATTTTTAAATAAAATTAGTTTTTAATTGAGGAATTTCATTTCAAATTAAAAAAATTTAAAGACAAGTAATGTTTCAGGTTTTAAAATAACAAAATAAGTACTTCACATATTTTAAAGGGTTTTTGAAATTATATAGTTCCTTGCATGATTTAATTATGAAACTCAAAGACAAAGTGTCGTACACATTATTTTATGTATTTTATTTAATATGTTAATTTCATTTATAGACTAAAGGAGCACAATTTTAGTATCATAAATGTAATCAAGAATAATTTATCATGGCCTTTTATTCTTTTTTATCATTAATCATCATATGATTTTAATTGACACTAATTTTAACAATTTTTCCTATCCTAATCACAATAAAATACCCTATTTAAATAAAATACCATATATTTTCACCTATAGAAATTATATACTACTAAAAACACCTTTATGCATATGTATACTCTCACTCAAACCCAAAAACCAACATATTTCCTAAAGGGATAGGAAAGACCAATAGGATAAGATTGCCTAGAATTCTTTTCCTATTTATCAATCATGTCCTTCCATATAAATAGTCAAAGAAAAAAAAGGAAATTATCCTTAGGATCAACCTTAAGATTTATAAAATCTCTAACATGTATTTTTCCCACTTAAATCACTATAAAATAATAATCAAATCATTACTAATAACATTTTGGAAATATTATCAAAATTATCATAAGAGATTATTTACATAAGTTCAAAAAATAAAAAAGTTACCTATTATTTTTAAATTAGATCATAATAAATTCAAGTAATTATGAGCCAAGCCTAAATTTAGTTTTATGTATCCTATCCCAAGAATGATCAAGTATTCAAGATAATTATATATGCATTCATATAATAAATGGAGTACGATTTCACAAATCACTTAGTTGGGATAACTACATGGAGGTTTGATCTCTCTTCAAGATATTGGTATTTAGGAAGTGTTCCACATAGTTGGGTATTGAGGTCTAGCACAATTCTAACAACTAACCCATTTTTATTCTTCCACACCTATTTATCTCCTTATGTCACAAATTTAGGGTTTACAAATTCAAGAAGGAATATACATGTCTCTACATAGTTTCTAAATATATAATCAATGCTAAAATTCGTAATTTTCATTTTCAGACCTGGATATTCTAGAAATTCCAGTATTCTTAAAAACTACAAGATCAACCAACAAAGACACTAACAACTCTCGCTCATGTCCTAATAAGGATTTGTGTCCTTGAGGGAACTCAAGATCAACTTATAGATTTTTTTTCCTATATTTTGTTTTCCTTTGTATCCTCTTGATAATTCAAAGTGATAATTATATATTTCTTTTGCATATTTTACATTTATTTGTTTATGTTTTGATTTTTCTATTTTAGTCATTTGTCTTTAGTTTTACTATTTATGATTATATCTACACTATATTTATTTAGTATATTTCCATTTATATAATTAGTATTAATCAAAATATAAATTCCAATTTAGATAAAACACCCCTGCATTGTTTCATGATAGATTGAACATACATCTATTAGAGAAAGATAAGTATTTATAAGAGAATAAGTAGTAAATTTATACACAAAATTTTTAAATTTATAATTTATTGATATTTTCTCTTCTTGAAGGAACCTATCGAGTCTAAATATCTCTAGGTGCACACCTTAAAGGGTGCACCAAGAAATGGGTTGGTACTTTTGGTACTTCACAAGATTGTTGGTCCCTATACCATTACCTAAAACCATTGAAAAAACCTAATTATATACTCTCCTAAGTAATTTGACATATAAAATATCCCCTACCTAAGAAAACACCCATTTTTTTCATTCTTCCTACTACATCATCCAAGTTAACTTTGTTTAGAATATAGTGCATGTTGCAAAATGCCATTGGTGTAAGATGACCTAGTTTGAGGCCTAATGGCTCTATTTCCTACCAAACAAGATTGACTTGGATGACCTTGTCATATAAATTCTTGGGATGATTCAGGACCAATCCTTGGTTATAAATACTCCCTTCACTTCATTTATAAAGAGAGGATCATTCAATTGTTCATCATTATAGCTCATAAATATGCTTATAATGTCATTTAAGGTTTCATTACTTAGGGTTTTTTCTTAGATTACTAGCATTCATCTTGTGGAGGTATTGAATGTATAGGAGAAATATAGTAATTTAAAGCTAATCTATACTTCTGATCCTTACAAGCCAAAATAACCTCTTGTAAATCACCATTGGCCAAGGGAGAGATTGAGGCAAGTTGACTTCACTTAAACAAGGTATTAATACTCCTAGCTCTTCATTTTGATAAGTAGATGTCATATAACCAATGGATTGAATTGTATCTCTCCTTTCTTATATCACTTCTACATTATCTTGAATAGAATTATCTTCACTTGTTTAATGTCTTCTCTATTTGTGTCAAAAGATTTGGTGAGAACTAGACTATATTGTATGTTTATTTACTAGAAAAACTTGTATGTTTGTTTAGTAGATTATTTAATTTCCATTTATCACATTATATGATGTAGCTAGGTTTATTGCATGATAACATTTGACTAGAATCCTTGTAAAATTCTCATTTGGTTTTTTCGAGTAAGATATCCCTTATTTAGGTTTAGTGGATCCGTAATTGGTCAAGATCCTGATATAACAAAGTATTTCTAAATGGATTATTAGTTGATTAACTTATCCAAGCTTGGATATTAGTGTGTAGGATGAGTTCTAGATCTATCTTATTTCACTTGCATACATTTTATTGAACCTATCATGAATATGAATCTTGTATTTTTTTAAAATATCATTTACAATCAACTAAATCGAGCTTGTCGATCCAATTTCATACTATGTGTGCAAATTTTTGAACTCGATCGAACCTATTGACCTAGTTATGTTTTTTGTGAACATGTTTTCTAACTTCATCAATCCTATTGACCTATTTATCTTTTTTGTGTGTAAGGTTTCCAATCTTCTCAATCCTATCAACCTAGTTTAGTATTATATGCATAAGTTTTTAAGCTTTATCAAGCCTATCAACCTAGTTCTACTTTCTCTGTGTAGGTTATCCAACTTCATCCACTCTATCAACCTAATTATATCTTATATACATAGGGTTTTTAGTCTCGATTAATTGAATTGAATTTATCAATATAGTTTATTTTTCTACCTTCTTTGTATAACTAAATTGATCTACTTGATTTTATTCATTTTTATCTAACCACATCGATATGATTGATCTAGCTTTATTTTTCTATTTTTATTAATTTTATTTCAACTTGATCGATTGACTCAATTTTGTATATAATACTATTTTCTTCCTTTGTAGAATCAAATAGTCACTTGGATGACCTAGTTAAAATAACCATTCAGCATCTTCAAGAAAATATACTACATCCACCTTGTCAATTTTATCTTATCTACCAGGTTCACTCTAACTAGCTCAATATTTTCACTTTTATAATTTTTAGATAAAGTTTATTTTCCAACCTTTTGAGTTAAAATTAAAATTTAGCACTATTTATACTAGTTTTTTAGTTCTATAAAATTATATCTACATGGTCAACTAGATCAAACATCTTGATCTACTATGTGTATGTTTTCTTACAAGAAAACTAAGTCAATGTGTTTGACCTTCTTTATTCTAGCCTATTTTTGTAACAAATTGTATTGACCAATTTATTTTATTCTACCTTATTTTTCCAAATTGATTGACCTACTTGATTTTATTATATATCTTTCACCTTTAATATTAAAGAAAGTAAATTAACCTACATCTAATAGTAATTACAATCACTTTACTTATTCATTTGCCTGCTTGTTTATTTATTTTTAGAAATTGTAACTTAGATTTCAAAATATTTATTTTCCCCTTTATTATTCACTTTGTTTGATTTTTCCTAGAAATTGTGTACTTGTAATTTGATAATTGTTTAGCTATTATAGTGAAGGGTTATGTGATATTATATTTATAGTCCTTTTTTATCATTTACATAAATCATGGCATGATCAAATTTACCCAATACTCATAACCATATTATAGAGCTAAAATAGCCTTTAGTTTCCATATACCTCATGGTATTCTCAAAAAAACTAATATTTTCATTTATATTGAACCTTAGGAATCCATTCATCCATTTGATTATGTGGTGCATCAATTAATGGTTAGTATTGAGAAGTTACTTTCATCTTACCCATTAAACTAGGTTTAGTTGGATATGATAATGACACTTCTTTCATAGCTAGCACTTTGAAATATTAGGATGACACTATCCAAAGGATAATAAAGTATCTTTGGAATCCTACACTATTAATCAAAACCTTTAATACAACTTCCTAATCTTATTCTAAAATAATTAGTTAGCATCTAAATTACATCTTTCTAATTTTTGTTTGTTATTATATTTTATATTGTAAACTACATTACCCAATGTTGATATAAGTTATGTGTTACGTGTTTCAATTAGATAAACCACCTCGACTTAGTTGCCTATGTGATTAAACTTTAATTTTTAAATTTAGAATTAAATCATCCATAATTAAACCATTAATATTTTTTCCTAGACTATAGAACTCAGTCAACTAGTTCAACCTAGTTAGCTTACAAACTATATCATCATGTTGTTAATCCAACTAGATCAATTATCTTGATCTAATCTCTTTCAAAGAAAATTATCCTTCCTTTCCAACTAGATTGACCAATTTAATCTATTCTATTTCAAAAATATATTCATCCTATTTTTATAACTTGATCAACCAGTTAAACTTAGTGAGTATATAGATAATTCTATTTTATTGCATTCCTAACTAGATCAACTAGCTTGACCTAGCCTGATTACATAGTTTTTTATCATCTTGTTAATCTTACTATATCGACTACATTGATCTCATTCATTTTCAACTTTTAGATTATCATTTCCTTAGTACGTGTTTGAATCATATTTTCATCATGCAACATTTATTTGATGAAGATACACAACAAAATCAAACTAACTTGATGAGATTTACTAATCCTCATAAAGCCTCTAAAACACATGTACCATATCATGAAGTAGATAATCTGGATCTTAGTAATATCCATGTTACTATTGAACTACCAAATATGGGCCTCCTCCTTATTCCACTACCCTTAATCATTTATTTTTACAAATGGTAGAGGATGAAAATGACCTTGAAAGTATGGATGAAATGATCCTCTTCATTAATGCAAACCCTCAACATCAAGGTAAGGATTCCACAATCATTTGTAATCTCATGATGGGGCTTCATATTGGAGAACCCCATTTAACTCCACCTACATTTTTTATGATATTTGGGGCAAGTCATCTTACAACATATATCAAATCCTTCTTCTCTCTCATACCTTCATATACTAGCATGACATCATTTTCAATGGCTTCTTCATCCTCTATGCCAACTATTTTTTAAATCATGGTAGGTGTGAATTGTAGTGGGTCTACTAAAAATACCCATAGTAATGCTCAATTCCATAAAACTACTAGTGCATCTCATAGTACTAGTGCCTCTCAAACTATTACTACATCCCATAATGATAATGTTCCCCATGTTGATTCCACTATTCAAAATACCATTAACACCAATCAATTGTTATTTCAAACTTTAAATCAAATGGCCACATTTTTAGACTAATAGTTCCAAATAAGTGAGGAGAATGCAAAACTAGTTAATGCATTTCGAAACTAACCTAAACCTACTCAATGTAGAATGTAAACTCATAATTCCCCCCAATGCCCCCCTCCATTCCACCTCCACCCACTTTAGATATGCACATGGTAACCTTATACCATAACCTATAGTTATTAACAAGGCTATCAAACATTTAAAAAGGAACCTATATTACCTCAAATTATAAACATTGACAAAGGTGGCATAGTTCCCACTGTCACTTATAATGGATCCATAGAACTAGCCTTGCATTTGAAGACTTTTGTAAATTTATATAAAGATTGGATTAAACTTAGTAATTTTTCCACCACCAATCTATTATCTAAAACATTTTTAAGTGACACTTTATATTGGTATACTCAACTTAAAAATAACTCCATAGCTATCTTGGAAGACTTAGTTTATACATTCATTCAAGAATTCCAATCTATCTCATTTTATCAGTTGTAAACAATTATAATATGAAACAACACAAGTCTTCATCAAAAGATGGAAAACCTTATCTAAAAAAGATGAGCATAACATGTTTGATGATAATATATTTCATTTATTCACTAATTCTCATCACTCTAATTTAAAATATCACGTGAGGACTCTTTATCTAAAATCCTTGGAAGAATCTCTCAACCAATCTAAATGTCAAGATTTACATATATAATAATTTGAGCCTTCACATCATCCCACACAGACTTGAATGCTTATGAAAGCTAAAAATTGACATGAAACTAAATATGGTTTTATAGATACCTATGATTCCATAGACCCCATTCAAGCCATTACTCCAAGTAATCCCAAGGATCCTAATCCTTCATTGTCATTTTCCATCAATTCTCTTCCTAGTTCCATATTTTCTCAAGTACATAATGTACATGTCCATAAACTAATTTCCTTTTAATATATTTAAAAGTGTCTTCCTCAACATTTACCATAAGATATATATCCTACTCACCCTACCAAACATTGGTATGATCCCATACATTTTGTTGGTTTCATGCAAGTTGGGTCTTTTCTCATGAAACTTGTCACAAACTAAGAAATTTTTGTATGGATTATCTCCTTGGTCTTAAATTTGATCATGAACCACTCATACATAAACATAAAAAATATTATGAAGTATATAAGGCACATGAGACAAAAACTAAACATGAATTCTTGAATCAAGCAAATGGTCATTTACCTATTTACAAGGATCCCCTTACTAATCATCAATATAACACTAACCAGCCTTCTATTACCAACATTATTGAAAGTTATGTGGATACTAACATGAATGATGAGAATGTTGTTAATATGAATATAATGAGAAGATTAGTTTCACATATTAATCATTATCTAACTTGTACCTATAACATTTTTCCAAAGTTCTACATTGTATAAGACTATTACCCATCTCACCTCACATAATTAGGTAATTTAGAGAAAAATTCACTATATTCAACAATGTCACAAGTGTCAAATCTAATGATATAATTATGAAACACCTTTAATACCATTGATACAAATTCTACTCATCTTCCAACTAAGACACCTCACTCATAAATCCCTTAACCTTCTATCATTGGTAGTTCTTCCTCTCAAACACAAGAAACAACCAATAATTCAACAATGTCCCCCCAAAAAATAATCATATACAATTATTCAACCCACATTTACCAAGTCTAATACAAACACACCCTACCTATAGACACTCCTTTTTGGCCACTTCCATGTCTAAATAGACATCAGACCAATTTATAGTAAATAACATAAATTAATCATATAAATCACTGAAACACATAAATTTGTTTACACATCAAATGCAAATGCCTAGAATCATGTTGATAATTCATAATTTGGAGTATTACAATATTTAAAATGATAATTTCCTATATATTCATTCCAAATCAATTTGTAACCAAGTAAACTCACATTTTTTACCAATTGAGTGGGGCACTTAACCAACTTTTAGAAAAGGTCAAAATACTAATCAAAATTACTTAATTGATTAAGCCTAATTAATTATATAATTAAAAAATACATATTAAATAAATTAATATCAAAAATTGTAAATTTAAATATGTAAAATATCAAGCCATGACATCATCATGACATTACCCTAAAAGTTGGTAAACACTCAAAAGTCAATGAAAATAAATATCTAAAATGGCAAGCCATGGTTATTAATTATAACATTTAATGAATTTTGCCTCAAATATTAGGCCAGACATGAACCTTACATATTTATCTTGGATTGAATGGTCATGTTTGATCTATGGGATTTTAGGAAAATCTATAAATAAGGAAAACCTCACCATTCTCAAACAAACTTTTTCATGTAATGTTATTATGTAGGAATACCTTTAACAAGATCTAAAATCCAAACTTATAATGCCAAAGTTTAGAAGAGAGAGATTAATTTCCAATATTTTCAAAATACAAAACCAAATTTAATAAATGGGAGGTGTTTCCCATAGACCAAGAGCATCAATGAAGACTCTATTGGACATAAGTCAAGCACAATCAAACTTTCATGCCAACAAATATTCTAGATTATCAAGGAAGGTAAAAGAATTATTTTGTCTTATTGTTTCCTTCTATATCATTTGTTATATCACTCCCCCAAGTATCTAGGCTTGGTAATGCTTTTATTTAAGCTTATTTTTATGTTTATTCTACTAACAAGTGACTAATACATTTTTCCTTTAGATTCCTATTGCGTAGATAATGGCATGCCTGGTGGGACCACACATCCCACATTCATCAAAAGAGAATTTTTAGACATCATAGACAACAATAAATAATTTTAGACCTTATTTTTAGAAATTTTCCTTCAAATTTATGTGTTTTTATTTATTGCTAATTGATAATTTTGACCTGAGAAATCAATGACTTGTCCAATTTTCTGCATTCTAAGTGTTACTACATTTTTAAAAGATATCAGTGACTTATCTAATTTGTATCATAGAAATTTATGTAAAATAATGACTTCAACTTAAAATCATGACTTTACCCTAACAATATTTTATTCTGGGAAGCAATAACAATGATAGAAAAAATTAATAACTTTGACTATAAAAATTAGTGACTTTGCTAGGTAACAATTTGTTATATGTTTGGTGACATTACCACTTTTATAATAAAATAAAAACTTTGATAGTTATTATCTTTGATTTTTCACCTTCTAATCAAAAAATTTTAAAACTTTTTTTATGTTGTATTTTTTTAGGGAATGTGATGACTTCATCTTATCTAGTAAATGATGACTTTGCCCTAAGATCAAGACCTGAGATATTAAAAGTTTTAAATTCTTATTTATTAATGAAATTTAAACATACACATATAAATCCTCTAATGTTTTATGCATGTAAATAAATAAAAGAGGAGATTTTTCATGCTACTAAAATCATTTCACTTGTCTTTTGGTGTTTAAAAGACTTTTGCAAACAATTTTTTATTATTTCAAAGTCTCATCAAAAGCCAAACTTTGATCCCACTTCAAATAAGTATTTAAAAATAGCAATCACATTTATACTTAGAGCTCATAATAAAAAATTTATTCTTTTATTATTTTTTCAAAGCACTTAATTAGTATCATTTATTAAAATAATTTCATTGTAGTAAATTATTGTGTGTATGCTCTCCCCTTGTACCCTTTAAGGAACTTGGATGACCAAAAATGCATTATTTTACTTGTTTTATTGATTCAAACTTGAATATATATCATGTATTCTTTCCCCTTATTTTTAGGGACTTAAGTGACTCATAAATGACCTACTTCTTCATTTATTTTTCTTTTTTAGGGATTTTGATCAGGATTTCATCACCTCCTCATGGGCTCTTTAGGTGAAATTTTACCTGGGTTTCATCTCCTAGCATTGTTCTAACCCCACTTATCTATTCAATGGGATAGTGGTTGAGTGTTTAACCTAACTAGATAGAAGAGTAATAGGGTCAAGTAGAAATATAGACATCAAAAATCACTAGGTAGTATATGACTAAAGCTGTTGTGTTAGGAACAAGACCATTGAATAACATTCTAGGTGGTTTGAGTTCATTGATGTATATTTATTGTACCCAAGTATTTATAGACACTTTGGACCATCTAGATAAGCTAATTCAAAAATTTAGATTAATGGATGCCATTTACCATGGACTATCCTTCCAAATGCCAAGTTTATTTGGTTAAGTTCCTTATCATACATCATTTATTGAGAGATAGAGGGGGCTTAAAAACCTCTACCTACAAGAACTCTTTATTTTTGGATTAATAATTTATTCTTTTCAAGACTAGTATATCAGTGGAAGTTTTGATAGATATTATGTACACATTATGTCATTTTTAGCATAGATATGTTCATTTACGTGCTACTTCATTTTTTACTTGTATTGTTTGAGTCTAAAATAAATTTTCCAAATCAAACAAATTAGAATGCCAAAAAAACACATGTTACACACACCACTTTACACAAAGAAGTGTTATGCTACAAAAATTATTCCAAACTATATTACTAATTCAAAATGATATCAATGTTAATTTATCACTTTGATTATAAAAAGCATTGTTATACTATCGATTTTAGTCTAGACCACTGCTCATTTAAAAATCCAAGTATTACAAATCTAAGTTTAAAATCCCTCTTTCAAATTTTAGGTATACAAATTATTTGTCTATGCTTGAGTCTTTCCTAAAAATTGGGCTCAAGTTATTCATCTATAATTGATTTATTCATTAATCTCTCCCCTCAAGACTTCATTTATGATTTTATTTGTAAGGCCATGGATAGGACATGGCCATTCTAACAAATTACCACATTTTAACATTCCTATTACCCACATCCTTTGTTACCTATTTTGTTCATTTATTCCACCTCATTGGTGCTCCTTTTGTGAGTTGCAGTGTACGACCATAGACAGGACCTGACCCTCCTCACAGAATTCTAAAATAATACAAATCACAATCAAAATTACATGTGTTAAATATGAGATTAGATGTGATTGATTATGAAGTTACACATCATTAACATGCTTCCTAGATTGATTTAGTATTTTTTATGCTTACTTCATTTTTATCTTCCTATTTTTTGAGTGCATGTAAGAATACAATGATTTTATTGAATTTTCATACTTCCCATCTTGAATTAGTGTGATAAATTCTGGACCAATTCTCACCAATTTTGTCTTTCTCTTATACTCCCCAACACGATTTAGCATGATTGACTAACTCAATTGATTTATTTTTATACCATTTGTCATTTTACATGATTTTCATTTTATTACATTATTTTCATATTTCTCAACACAATTTAGTGTGATCTTACTTGTTTTAATTTCATTCCAAATCTTTAATTTGATTTAAAAATAGATTCTTTTTTACCATTTTGTTTACCACCCTTTAGTTCTTTATACTTAGTCATTTTCTTATTATTACACATTTCTCAACTTGAAATAGTGTGTAGTACATTTTCTTTGATTGATTATATTTTACCAAGTTTTTTTTTATATTTCTTTTTAATCATGCATGTGTTCTACATAATTATAGAAAGGAAACCAACTCATATATTTCCCATAGCATATACAAAAAATAGATAAATATACGTGCTAGAAAGAAATATATCCAAAGCATCAACAACCATAACTATAATGATAACGTATGTAACCAATATCAAAAATGCCAAAATATATATATATATATATATATATATATATATCATGAGTTTGATATAACAAATACAATCATATATAATGCTCGAAATATATGGCTAGGCCCCATAATGCCTATATTGTGGCCTATCCACATTGCCTATAAATGCCTCGATATGACCCCTCTAAATAAAACACTATAATAAAGTAGTTTAAGATCTCACTCCCAACACCTACCACTTTAGATGAGCTACCTAAGCTTGCACTTGTGCCAACTGAGCTAGGGTCACCATATGTGTACATCTCTCCTACTCCTATATCACTTTATCCTAGGCATGTGCCTATGTTATCTATGTCACTATCTCTAGATGTGAAGTCCTTTCATCAACCAGGGCCTACCATGACTATGTCTCACCCACACCCATCTCTGCTAGTGGCTACACCCTATCTTTATATGCTCATATCTATCTCACTGCCTCTTTAGCTAGTCTAAAATAGATCACTTAAACTGGGGTACATGGTACCCTAGGGTCCTCTAGTGTATTAGTGTCATACAACATTAATACCTTATCTAGGACATCATGGAATACTCTCCTCATAAGGGACTGCCATCTAATTTCCTCCTCCTCTATTACACCTATAAAAAGCAAAATAGATAAATATTAGATCACTATTATATTACAAATTCTATCTCTAGTATATTTCAAATAAAACTTAATAGATAATATAACCATATTTTATTACCTATTTTTGTATGATCCACTATGGTCTCACCATCTGTGTGACCTTCAATCATAGTCTCCCCATCTACGTAGCTTCCAAGAACCTCCTCTATCAATTGCCTCCTAAAATTAAATACTATAGTGATATCTTGAGTCCATCTCATCCTACACCTAAGTGGCCTCTCTATAGTACAAATATACCTTAGCCTACTTGCTAGGTCACCTGAGAACCCATGATCTCTATTATCTCATACTCTTCCTACCTCTATTGACATTCTGTCTTTAGTGGTTGTTGCTCTTCCTACTACCTCTAAAGGTCCATCTCTCTTAGCCTATCATTTCCTTGCCATCATAGCTCATTTGGTCTCTCATAGATATTTTTCTCTCCTTAATAATTCAAAAATAACCAATTACTTTCATTTTACCCTATTTAAAATCACTTTTCAAAATTTAGTATTTTTCAATTATTTTCCAATAGATTCCTTATTTTTACTTTATATTTGTTTTTACTCATCCATTTTTTGAATTTTAAAATGTTCTATAATCATGATGATGTAGAAAATAGTTTCTACTATCATATTCTTATATTCCAAAAATTTCAATTTTTGCCTATTTTTGTACTAATTTCTACAAGTTTGCCTAGTGTTCTTCACATTATATGCCTTCACCTTTCTTTTAGTCTATTTATTTATCAATGAAACTAAGGTAATTAATGGTATGTGCTTTAAAATTTTGTCCTTTCCTTTATATTATTTTCTTCTTACTATATTTACTTAGCATCAATGTTATGTGTTATCATGTTCTATTTCTCGAAGTACCATCCTGTGTTACACTCACATGACATGTGATGATTTTTAAGTGGGGCATATATACACACATAATATTTTCAAACTTATATCAATTACTGACACTTAATATCTTGTAGTAACCCATCAAGTCTTAATCTCTTTGAGTGCATACCTTAAGGGGTGTACCAAAAAGGGGGTGGGTAGACCATTGGTGCTTCATAAGATTGTTATCCTTTTTACCACATGTTATCTACACACTAGTATCTTAAAACCATTAATCTAAGCTTGTTATTCTTATTTGAACCCATTTTAGTCATTTTTCCACATTTTATCCCTTTTTTCCTTACCTTGATCCCATTTTGTCAGTTGGTTATACATAGTCGATTAGGTTGACCTTGTATAGTTTTGGATTATTTTCACTTAGGAGCTATTTTGACCTTTAGTCAACCTAGCTTGGGACCTAGTGAATTATTATTTACAATTTTACAAGGTTGAATGGGTATACCTTGTCAGCCAACATTTTACAAAAGATTAGGGGTAAGATATACCTATATATACAAGTTTATTTCCCACCATTTGATAATAAAGAAGTGAATAATATGTAAGTGTAAATAAACATCTAATTATTGACCATTATAATTGAGGAATAAAGCTTAGGGTTCCATAATTTATTTGGATATATAAATCTTATCTTGTGGAGAAGTTATTTAGATGCATTGATAGGTTGTATAACCTACAACAAATTTGTCTTTGTTATCCTTAAATACCACAATAATTTCTTGTGAATCACCTTATCCAAAGGAGATATTGAAGCTCAATGGGTTCATATTCAAGGTAAGTGTTCCTAACATTATTTATTTTTTGTGAGAGTAGATAGATAATTCAGTTGTGCTTCTCTTCCATGCATTAGAATTCCATATACATTGACATGATTATATGCATGTTTAGTTTTTATTTTGTCTTTGAACACCACTTTGTGCCATAAGCTTAGGTGATTAATAGATTATATTTACTTTCTTGTTATTAACATAGGTGAAATATTAAAACCTAGGACCCCCTTATTATTATTGCATGATTATGTTAGACTAGATGCTTTGAAACCCTCCTTATCATAGTATATTATGATAAGAGATACCCTAATCAGGTCTAGTAAATTGACATATTGGTCATGCTCTTACTTAACAAATATATTCCCAATTGGAAGTGTAGGTATGATCTATCTTCTCTAATCTAGGATTGATCTATAGACATGATGCATTTTTGATTGCATATAATATTCACCATTAATCAAAATGTATAATATAGTATATAGTTCAGAGTAGAATATATGTTCAGTTCATACCACTTAACAACTTAGAGGCTCACAAATGAGCTTGGAAACTTACTATGAACTAAAAATTTGAGTCAAGAGAGGGGGTTAGATTAAGCATTATTTCAAAATAAAATCAAAATGAAAATAACACACTAACAAACATGACATCTCTAGGCATAGAGACTAGGGGGAGATTAGTAACAAGCATACATATAAAATTAATAACTAAAATATTAAATAAACCTTCCTTCACCCTCCTTAGAGATTCAAAATGATTCATAGAGTGGCTTGTTTGGTTTGTGCTTTAAAATACTTTAGCAATGGAGCTTTGGATATCTTCACCTCCTCTTGGAACCATATGGCTTATGGATTTGTCTTATGTATTTATTTGGAATGACTTGGATAAAAATTTGGTCATGATAACACTATACTAAATGTATTTTTAACTCATTTAAGCATTGTAACTTTACACTATCTAATATTTTTCTTTATGGTTGTGAGGCCTTTTATTTATAGAGCTTTATAACTGATCAGAATGAACCTAAACTGTCCATTTCAAGATGATGTATGGATAAGAATCCATTTAATTTTGGAGGATAAAATCAATAAATTGTCTCATAAATATTTTAGATATAGGGGCATTAAAGAGGCATGAGAGGACTTAATCAGATATTTATTGCATTTTTGGCCTAGGAATGGCTTCCCAAGAAATGATGTCACATGATGATGTAGATATTAAATATAAATTACCATTAATGAAATATTTAACAAGTTTTATGAAAAATTAACTTAAGCTCTTGACTTAAATTAATTATCCTCAAACATGATCTATCAATTTTGGTGTAAATCTTGGCAATTGGTTCACAAATTAGTCAAATTGGTCATATTATTGGCTCAAAATTTGATTGGATTGGAATTAGGATGAGATGTAAGATGCGTTTGATGAGTCATAAATTCATCATTTAATAATTTCAATCTATGTTAGTGTCTATGGAAGTATACAATAGGAAAAAGAGATCTCTAGCAGTTGGTCTATTTTACCACACTTGTAGGAATTGAAAAACACACTTGCAGAAAAGTAAATCACACTTACAAGAAAGTAACTCACACCACACTTTTCATAGAACTAAATCACACTTTGTAGAAATTAAATCACACTTTCAAGAAATTAAATAACACTTGTAGGAAATTAAATTACACCACACTTTGAATAAAAGTAAATCACACTTCCATAAAGTAAATCACACTTGCAAGAAAGTAAATTTCTAAATTGAAAATAAATGAATGTAAATTTTTGAATTAAAAATAAATGATAAACACAAAAAATATTTGCAAGTTCACAAAAAAATTTATATAAAATAAATATTTACATAAATAATAAATAATAATAATTCAAAAGAATAATTACATAATAAATAAATAAAAATACATTTATCCATCTTCCTTGGAATGAGTGGTTTGCTCATTCCTCATAAGAGGATTTTAATCAGAACACTAAATTTATGTCATGAAGCTTTAAAATATATTATTGATAACCAAGATTGATTAAAATGGTATGGTAGGTTGAATTTATAATCTCATGCTTCCAACCAACTCCTAATTTAGGAATAACAATCCTAGATGCTCTCCAACAAATACGAAAAGAAATATAACAACTTAGATATTCTAGTTTATCTCAATCTCTCACAAAATATGGAGAGAGATGTTATTATCTGTTTACAATATAACTCAATCTTCATGAATTATGAAGAGACTTATTTATGGAATAAAATTATACAAATCTAAATTTAGATACAATCTTGAGCTAGTCCATAGATAGACCTACATAATCCATAGATATGCCTGCACAGTCTATAGATATACCTATAGAGTCTATAGATTTTAGAATTTGTAGAATACATAGATTTCATACCTAATAATTCCATATATTTGATACCTAAAAATTATGTATATTTTATACCTAAAAAGTCCATAAATTTTATAACCTATAGATTATGTAGATTTCAGACCTATAGAGTCTAGATTTTAGATCTACAGAGTCTTATAGATTTCAGAACATGTAGAGTCCATAGATTTTCTTCAAGTTGCATTCTTTGAATTATTTATGACTATGATGGCTCCCTTGACATTTGATACTTTGAAATGGTATTAAATTAATGAACTACATGAATTTAGAGCTACTGGGTGAGTCCATAGATATGAATTGAGTGAGTTCATAGTAAATCTTGGTGAGTTTGTAACTAGACTAGGTGAGCCATAACTATGTCTAGAGTTCATGTAGCTCACCTCAATGATGATATTTTGTTGGTACCTCATGTTCATGTCTAATAAATCTTATTATGAGCTTAATATATACACATTAATATCTTTTTTGATAGACTTAGTAACAAAAATCAACAAACAAGAAGACAACAATTTATAAAAAAATAACCAAGTTATAGTTCCCTATTTCATTATAAATAAATTATAAGTTTAGAAGCTACACTTAGATCCACTTCTTATGAATATAAAAAGGATTTTATTTCATGGACATAATGAGCCATTTTATTTTCTCATCATCTCTCCCACACCTAACCTCATGTATGTCCTCATGCATGCCATTCCTTTATCTAAAAATTCTTTGAGATATAAATTCATGGGTTAGATGTTCTCATTTTCAAATAATCTTTCTAGATTTGACCTTGCATAAGTAAACTTATTTTTAACTTGTAGAATCCTCTAGGAAAAAAATTCTAATGAAAGTGGTCTATAAAACACATTTGTCAATGATAGGTTCTTGTGTGAAAATTTTCATTATATCCTTGATTTATTTTTGCCACAGGTTCTTGTGTGGAATTCTCATGTTGCCCTCTTCTTCTTTTTCTCTATTGTGCTTACATTGATTTATTTTTACTACAAAGCAACTTTGATATAAAATATGAAGTAAATTTTGTTGCTTGAGATTATTAAAAAATAATGGTGAAACTATATGCCTCTATCAAAGTCAAATTTGTTTTTACTAAGCCACATTCTTGATTAATTATTTAGACTATTCTCTTTCTCCTCTCCCACACCTAATCTCATGCATGTCCTCATGCATGCCAATGTAAATATGTATAAAGTGTGGGGATATTTTATTCTTTTTTATTCTTCTGAAAAAAATGGATCTTTTTTTAATAACAAAACTTAAAAATAAATTTAAAAGTGAAATTAAAGAAACTAGATACCTTGGCACAACTTAAGTCCACCATGTCTTTCTTGATGTCAACCCCATGGAACATATTGGTAAATATTTTTGAATAATGGAAGCCCAAGGAATGATGAAAATGAGAACATAAAAATTCAGCAACCAAGTGTTTATTACAAGTGGGAAAAGCAACCATAGCTAGTTTTTAATTTTCCCCATTTTTTAGTCATCAATTCATCATTTAATAATATCAATCTAGGGTTGGTGTCCAAGGTTGTATGCAATATGAGAAAGATATCTATAGTAGCCAATCTCTTCTAACACACTCTACACTTTTAGGAATTAAAGAGCACACTTTCAAGAAAGTAAATCACACTTGCAGGAAAGTAAATTGATGAATTAAAAATAAAGGAATGTAAATTGTTGAATTGAAAATAAATGATAAACACAAAAAAAACCAAAAGGTTCACAACAAACTTTTAAAAAAATAAACATTTACATAAAAAGTAAATAATAACAATTCAAAATCATAATTACATAATAAATAACTAAATGAAAATACATTAATCCATCTTCCTTAGAATGAGTGGCCAACTCATTCTTTAGAAGAGGATTTTAATCAAAACACTGGATTTATGTCACAAATCTTTAGATTGTATTATTGATAACCAAGATTGATTACACACCTACATTTATAATATCATGCTTCCAACCAAATCATTATTTAGGAATAAAAATTCTAGATGCTCTCCACCAAATATAGAGAGAAACGTAACAACTTAGATATTCTGGCTTATCTTAATCTTTCACAAAATATGGAGAGAGATGTTATTATCTATTTACAACATAAGCTCAATCTTCATAAAATATGAAGAGACTTATTTATGAAATAAATATATACAAATATAAATTTAGATACAATCTTGAGATAGTCTATAGATAGACCTACATAATCTATAGATATGCCTACATAGTCTATAGATATACCTATAGAGTCTATAGATTTTAAAATCTATAGAGTCTATAGATTTTAGACATGTAGAGTCCATAGATTTTAGACCTATAAAGTTTATATATTTCAGAACTATAGAGTTCATAGATTTTAGAACCTATAGAGTCCATAGATTTTAGACCTATAGAGTCCATATATTTTCGATCTATAGATTCTGTAGATTTTAGACCCTGTAGAGTCTGTAGATTTTCTTCAAGTTGTATTATTTGAATTATTAATGACTATGACAGCTCCTTTGATGTTTGATGCATTTAACTAGTCTTCAATCAATGAACTACATGAATGTAGAGATATTGGTTGAGTCTATAGATACGAATTGAATGAATCCATAGTAAATTTGGGTGAGTCTATAGCTAGACTAGGTGAGCCATAACTATGTCTAGAGTGCCTGTAGCTCATCTCAAAGCTGATATTTGGTTGGTAACTCATGCTCATGTCTAATATAGCTTATTATGAACTTCATATATATACATTAATAGCTTTTTTAGAGATTCAATAGCAATAATCAATACACAAGAAGGCAACAATTTATAAAGAAATAACCAAGATATAGTTCCTTTTTTCATTCTAAATTAATCATAAGTTTAGAAACTACACTTAAATCCACTTCTTATGCAAGGAAAAATGATGTTATTTCATGGATATAATGAGCCATTTTATGGTCTCATTAGCATTGGAACTATTATCCCATTTAGGATGTTTCCAACACAAAATAACAGACATATGTCTCATGCAATAAATTTGATAGAAAAGAGCAATACAGAGCATTTAGGTGCGAAAATGTCATTTTGACTCAAAATGATCTAATCAAATTTATTTATCACATAAATTTCATGTCCCCATTTAGTGATAATATAACCCAAATTAGAATTTGTATATGATAAATTCACATCATTTAATGTGTTTTAGTGTTTTTAGGCCAAGTTTTGATATTTTATATAAATTGTTCTAAAGCTTGATTGGAGGTTATTGGTGGACACTTTTAGGTGTCTATAATTTATCCCTATTTGAAAAGGCATTAAAAACTATAGGCACAACAATTTCTTCTCAAATAATGATAAATTCCCTAAATGCCAAAAGGAAGATGATGACTTTAAAGAAAGCTCCAAATGGTGTTTAGGAAGCTTAAGATGATGACCCCTTGAGGAAGTGTCCATCATATTTTTTGGTAGATGGTCCCTCAAAAATAAGAAATAAGAAATGTGGAATTAACCCATGGGTGAGATTAATCCAAATGATAAAATGTTTTCATGCATTGATTTAAAAAGTACTAATTTTCCCAAAGGCATTTATAATCAGTAATAAAATTCAAAATAATGATTTGCCCATATGAGGTTATAATCATTAATAGGAGCTATGTTGACTAAAGATGATGTTTGATATGGTTGTTCCCTAGTTAAGGTAGATTTTCAAGCATAAATCAATGATAGAACCTATTACATAGATTAAATATGAGTGGGCACAAATGTAGATGTGATGGTCTAATGACTAAAGAAGCCACAAACAACCAGGTATATGAGGTTGTAAAGTAATGAAAGAGATGGATAAAATAATGAGATTGATCAATTAAAAATATTTAGTTATACCTATCAATGAGGAAATGCTTATCTTTATTAGCATTGATACAACTAGAATGGTTAATGGGTTAATTTGATTAAGATGTGTGGAATGATTTACTAATGCACTAAGGAGAAACCTGGGTGACTCCATTACTTTCAGACCTCTTGATGCTAATTTTTGTTATAGCATGTAATGGTAGGCATCATGATAGAACACCATGAGGACTTGGCTGAAATATGCATAAGGACTGACTCTTGATTCAATAAACAAATGAAAATAATGTACCAATAATAAAAACTATGATGAAAATGTCAATGTATAAATATGGATAGACTCAAGAATAATGTGCTCGAGGAATCACGTAATGAATTCATATAGATTGAGTCAAGGAAACTGTGCAGAATGTAAACAAATAGATAAGTGAAAAAGTAAAGAAAGAAATAAAAATAAACAAATCCAAAAATAAACAAATAGAAAGCCTAAAAATAAAATCAAATAGAAAACATCCTAATAATGGATTTTCCCCAATAGGGAGGATTGAGGATAACTGACTAGGCTTAGATAGGACAAATGTTTTTGGATTTTAAATATTTATGAATGTTTTTTGAATTTTGAGGTATCTTAACTCATTAGAGAATGACAAGATACCCACTCATAAAATAGAGAGAACATTTGGCTTAGATTGCTCAAAAAATGGTGAGAGAACATGGAAAGGGGGACTGAGGTGACCTCAACATAAATTGAGCATGGCACACATAGTCTTAAAATGACCTCAAGTCATAGTAAATCTATCCACACAAAAGGCAAGGAGAAACTTGACCAAGTCCCAATAAGTTCTCAAATCTAGAAAATGGCCATTCAAATGGAAACAATAATGGAAAAGTCATGTGGAAATGCATGACAAAATTTTTTTTACCCTAGTTTACCCATAGGCAATTATAACTAGTATACAATAGAATAGATTAATGACACTAATTTTCTCATAGGCAATTATAATTAGTAGCAAGACCATTGAACACTAATTTACCCCAACATGTGATATAATTAGTTTCACATAAACAAATTTGATATAGGATGGAAAATGAAATATATCTTTCTAGATAAACTATCACACTACTTTCATTGACTATTATAGAAACATGAATTTTATAGATTTGTAAAACTAGATCAGAATCCCCTCAGAAAAAGGTGTGGGAAGAACCAAAGGAACGAAGACAAAAATAGGATCAAGTAAGATGGCTTGAAATATGCTTGGGTCTAGATATGAATGGCATGATAAGATGGTATGGTCTTGCTTAGGATAATGATGGATTTTGATAGATTGGATAAAATGGTAAGAGAGTTACCCCTAAGTGATGGGATGAATGGAAGGATATGTGACAATAAAAAATGGATATTGAAATTTGAAATGGAAAATGAAAATGACATGGTACATGTTTTTGGCTAATGATTATTGCTTATTTTTGTGTTTGGCTTGGGTATGGTATATGACATGATTTTAATTTTCTTTCTGAAGTGAAGATACACATCTTGATTAATAAATGATATAAATAGAATACATGATCATGTTAATTTCTTTCCCACACCTCATCTAAATAGTTTTTCTATCAAGAATTGGATGTAGATTTGGATGCTCATGATGTTTTTGTGATCCTCATTATTCACTGATTTTGTTTCCTTCAAACATTGAGACAAGGTATATTTGTATCCTATGAAAAATAAAGTGCATCCATAGATGGTAGATAGGGATAAATTTTAGATGGTAGGTTTGATTTGGAAATTTAATGTGTAACGGTTGGGAAATAAATGAATATTAGTATTTTCAAGCACACACATTGTTGTTGATTCTATATTTGACATAACTTTGTATGTGGTAGGGCCAAAGACTTATTATCTTGATATGACCACCAGATTATTCTACTATTTAGGCCTAATAATAGTTACCATATGATTAGGATGTAGAGTGGAAGCTATTTTTATTTGATCTTTGATATTTTCTTCATTAAATAGTGAAGAACTTTCATGCTCTACTATTGGTGCCTCAAAGATGTTTTCACAAATGAATTTGTCTTGATTATTCCATAACACCTTAAAAAAGGTTTCACTAAGGAAAATTAAATTTTGACTTTGATCCTCCAAAATGGTTTCAATAGAAGATGTTGAGTTTGAACTTTGATTATCATCTAGTGCCTCCAAAAATGTTTCACTAGGAGATCATTCTTTTTTTGCATGATCTTGGTCTTGGCCTCCTTGCTCTTCAACTACTACATCACCATGGATGCATTTTAATAAGATGTGATTATGTGAGTCCCAATTGACACTTATGGGAGGTGGAATGTCAATAATATGTCTATTTTGGTTGATGCTAATGTAATGGGGGAAGGAAACACAATCCTTATAGAATATACTAGGAGAACTTGTGTCAGAGCTAAAGTATTTATCCTCAAAAACCATATAAGGATCACAAATGTATTTAAATTGATATACAAGGAATACATAACCAATATTATAATAATAATGAACATATTTTGATTTTGAATCTAATTTTGTCTCAAGGGACTCTAAATCCAATGGTAAGACTAATGGTGATTTTGATTTTGATGTTAAATCTGATGTTGGTCCAATAATAAAACCTGACTCTACTTTGAATTCTTCATTTGATAGGTACTCTATTACAATGATGTCTTATTACATGTCTGGTATTGGATAAGTAATGGACTATGATGGTATAATGGGTTCCATAGAGACTGGTTCATCAAAGTGAGACTCCTCTATAATGTGAAAAATTTCAAGAGACAACTCCCTAGAGACTATCTTATCAAGAGGAGACTCTTAAAAAATAGGCATATGGTCGAAGTAATGATTTTCCTAAAGGTGGTTATAATCATTAATAAGTCACTCCACAAATCTTGACTCCTTAAAGTAAGACTCCTTAACAATAGGAATATGATTGGAAGGTGATTCATCATAGGTTGACTTATCACAAATGGTTGGTTCAATAAAATCATCTTGAATTGGTTGGTTTTCTTGGTCTTAGTTTCTAATGAGTTAAAAAATACCAGTTTTAAACATAGATTTATCTTTGAATGATTGTCTTGGTTGAGGGATTGATTAGATTGGTACTAGATGAGGAATGGCCTATGATTTGATAATAATATGGAATCATGGAACTTGATTGATTTCATGATCCAAAGGATGAAGCCCTAAAATGTTAAAAATAGGGTGGTGTGGAGCTTGATTGCTTACACAAGTCAAAGGACTAGGTCTTGGAATGATGAATGTGTGTTGCGGAGCTTAATTTCTCATAAAATCTAAAGGATGAGGTCCTAGAAGGATAAGTCTAGGGCATTATGGAGTTTGTTTTCTCACACAAGCCAAAGGATGAGGTCTTAATATGGAAATGGTATGATGTCATGGATCTTGATTTCTCACATAAGCCAAAGGATGTGGTCTCAAAATACAAATGGTATGGCATCTTAGGGCATTATTTCTCACATAATCCAAAGTATCCAAGTCATCCTCATAATCCATATCATCCTAGTCAAATTCTTGAGTTGGATTGTAAATTGGTCCTTGCCTTTGTTCCTTATATTGATTATTGTAAGGAGGGTATGGATCCATCTCCCAAACAACATTATAATTGTATAGGTTTGTACCCAATTCCTCCTCACCAAATATATCATCCCATTTGAGTTCATGCCTTTGGTCCTTGATTTGATTTTTTCAAGGTGGATAAAATTACATCTCATAAAACATGTTATCATCAAAGGGGTCTTAAATAAAGCCATAAAAACTAGATCTATTTTGTCTAGCAATTTTATCATAATTTTGATTATATGTGACTCCACCATGAGTGTAAATAGACATATATACATCAATTATGAAAAATTCAAAAACAAAAAGGCTTAGAGTTCTGAAAACTTTGAAAAACTATGTCGAAAGAACAAATGGTTTAAACTTGGTTTAACTTGTTGAAAAAGGTGGAGCTGTATCTCCAAACAATGATTTTATCATAGAGATGTATCTCTAAAATGGTTTATGTTAAGACTTAGCATAAAATATTATAATTTCAAATATTTAACATCAAATTTCATACACACAAAAGGTCATGTGTCTGAATAAAAACTATCATGTCAAAAGTCTAGGCCAAAGTGTTCCAAACAAGGTCTAAACTAGGAAAGGGAAAAGAGTTGCTAGGTCTTTTATCTAAATATGGAGTCAAAAGCTAGTCTCAAATAGGTTGCGCTAGGAATTTTATCTAAATGATGTTAAAATCTAGACTTGAAACAAAAGCATGATATGATTTGATTTCATCTTACAAATTTGGAACAACTTTGACATAGACTTAGCATGCATAATCAAACATAAACATGATCATTTGGTATAAGCCATAAGGAAAAATCACATGGAGAGAGACTATTTTCTCCCAAATAAAAGGCACAAATAATGATGAAAACTTGGCTCTATGAACAAACAACCAATGAAAAAAATATTTTTGAACAAACAAATAATAGTTTTCAAATTTAGGTAATCAATTAATCAAAGTTATGTAACCCAAAAGATAAAGATCTATGTATCAACCCATACAAAGAAAAGCCTAAATATAAATCAATCAATGTTTGAATGTGAACTTGACAAGGTTAACTAAAAACTCAAAGTTGAAAACTAGGCTTTGATAGAACAAACAAGCTAGACAAGATTTGACGTCATAACAACACAAAACAAAAGCTCAAAATGGCACATGTCATTGGTTTGAAATAATGGTTTTGGATACAAGGTAAACAAGTCTTGAAATAATTTTTTTAGTGTAATGATGTTTATCACTCTTTAATGATGTGAATAATTTTTTGTTTCAAAGACTCAATGGTATAAAATTTAATAATGATTTGGGCATCATAATTGTACCTATTTCATTCAAGTGACATACACACAAATAATTTTATCGAAAATTACAAGGCACAAGTGTGGTGTAAAATGACCAGCATAATGTCTCTTTGGACAAAAGAGTGACTTATAAACAAATTAGTTTTTGACATGGTTTAAAAAAACATAGAAGTTTTATTCTCAAAAGACCAAGCAAGAAAAATGTAAGTGACCAAATACAACTAAGCATAACATCTTAAATCCCATCAAGGGTGTGGTAATGTGGGATTGACTAAAAATGATTAGTTTTCAATTATGTATATGGATCTCATGTATACCAAATTTCATGTTAGAAAATAAGAGAAAAAACACATCATTTAGGTCTACATCATATGGCTTGTTGTAAAAAGGTCTTGACCTTTTTACAACCACTACATTTGTCACTTTCTTAGTGTAGTGTGATGTCCAATATGCTCAAACATCTTAGGCTTAGCCTCTACTAACAGAGATGGTTTAACCTCTCATACCATTGTCCCAGTGAGGGGATCCTAATTTATATACCCCCCACATGGAGAGGGGTTGAATATGATGTCAGGAGATGAAGCCCCAAGTCAAAGATTCCCTATAAAACTTACGGAAGGTAATGAAGTCCCTCTCATAATCCAAGATGTAATAAAATAAAAACTAAGTAAAAGAGATTTATGGTTGTTTCTAGTTCATCCAAGCCATGCAGCTCTTGGGGAGATCCTTCACAACATCTCTTTTACACATTTGGATTAAGAAAATTTACAATGAAGATGATGTTTTTGATCCCACAAGTTCCTTATGAGGAACGGAGGGAGAGCATACATGCACAACTTCCTTTTTGATCAAATAAATCTAACTAATAAAATATTGATTAACTTGCATAAAATAAAAACTTGTAAAGTGAGTTCAATTTTAAAGCATGAAATTTGAATATTTGGTGGTGTTCTTTATCCCCTTAGCCTTAAGTTGTAAAAAATTGTAAAGAACAATTACAAACTATTCAAGTAAACACCCTAAATTTTCCTTTAAGCACCAAATGAAATTTCCTAATCCTTTTTAAGCCCCCAAAAAGAGGTTTAAAAGACTATATCAAGCTTATTTTGATCACTTTTCAAGTAGGCCATGCAAGGAAAAAGTCAAAATTTTGTTTAATTTTGAAGATCTTTTATGGATGAGATAAGTAACTTCTAAAAATATGCTCTTGGGTTTGGATGACCTATCAACCTGAAGGCAAAACATCAATAAAGAAAACATGTTAGATTAGGCAATGATTAGTAAAAAACAAAAAAACTCAATAAAAACCTATAAGGAAATGATTAGACAAAGAAAACCCAATTTAAAGAAACTAAGAGACAATAATTAGAAACTTTAAAAAGATTTAAAATCCTAATTCAAGATTTTTTTCAAAAATTATGCAACTTGAAGGTAAATTGATAGCATATTCTAAAAATTTAGGATAAAACATATGGTTTTAAAAAAACATCAAAAAGGAGTCCATAAGACCCCAAACCAAGCTCTAAAAAATGACTTATTAATATTTTGCCCTGCACAGTGATCGCCAATGGTTTTGGGATGCACACAGTGATTGTGGTTGGTTATATATGACTATAGATAGTTGGTTCATGACCATCGATTGTTGCAAAATATTGTTGATGTTCTCTATGTAAACCCATGAAATACCACAATTCAAAATATGGATAAAACAAGGTTAAAAATTATTTTTAAAGAGATTTAAGCATCCATTAGCCAATTTTTGACTTGCATATGGATCTCCTTGGTATGTGGGATACATTGGGTCCCACCGGGTGTGTCACTATGTTAACTAGGAATTTGACTCAAGAGAGGGGGTTTGATCAAGTGTTAGTTCAAAATGAAATCAAAATGAAAATAACACACTAATAAGCATGACATCTCTAGGCCTAGACACTATGGGGAGATTAGTAAGAAACATACATATAAAAGTAACAAATAAAACATGAAATAAACCTTCCATAACCTTCCTTGGAGATTCCAAATGATTCATAGAGTGGCTGGCTCAACTTGTGATTTAAAGGTCTTTCACAATGGAGCTTTGGATATCTTCACCTCTTCTTGGCACCATGTAGCTTGTGGCTTTTCCTTTTGCCTTTGTTTGGAATGGATTGGCTCAATATTTTGGAATGATAACACTATACTAAATGGATTCTAAACTCATCTAAGCATTATAACTTTACACTATCTAGGAATTTTTTATGGTTGTGAGGCCTTCTATTTATAGATTCTTAGAATTGATCAAAATGAACCTAAACCATCCATCTCAAGATGAAGATGTGTGGCTAAGAATCCATTCAATTTTGGAGGCTAAAATAAATAAATGCCCTCATAAATATTTCAAATAGAGAGGCATTAAAGAGGCATGGGAGGCTTAATCAGATATTTGTTGCATTTATGGCCTAGGGATGCCTTCCTATGAAATGATGTCACATGATGATGTAGATATTCAATATCAATTTATTTAATGATATATTCAGAAATTTCCATATAAAATTAACCTAAGCTCTTAATTTAAATTAACTATTCTTAAACATGATTTATCAATTTTGGTGTAAATCTTGGCAATTGGTACACAAATTAATCAAATTCGTCAAAATGTCATATTATTGGCTAAAATTTTGACTAGATTAGAATTAGGATGTGATGTTAGATATGTTAGAACCATTATCCCATTTAGGATATTGTAGACACAGAATAACAAAGGCATGTGTCTCATGCAAGAAACTTGATAGGAAAGAGCAATCCAGAGCACCTAGGTGAAGATATGTCATTTTGACTCGAAATGATCTGATCAATATTAGCTATCTCATAAATTGCATTACCTCATTTAGTGATACTCTAGAAAAAATTGGCATTTGTATATGAGAAGTTAACATCATTTAATGTGTTTTAGTGTTTTAGGCAAAATTGTGATATTTGATAGAGATTGGTTTAAAGCTTGATTGGAAGTTATTAGTGGCCACTTTTAGGTGTCTAAACTTAAAAGTTGATCATTCATGAATTATATATGATTCTTAATCCTAATGGTTTTTTAATTAATTTTTATAAAGGAGTCATTTTAGCATATCTCTTCTACAATCCTTCATCTCTTCCTTTCTTTTCCCTCTAGCTCAAACTCTTTCAATAACCTTCAGGAGCATCTTTGCCAAGGTAGAACTTGGTGATTATACCTAATGGCTCCATAAACTTGAAAACATTAAATTTTAATCACCATGTCTCTCTAATCCTATAATATACCCTAAAAATTAGGGAGATAGTTATCTACCTACTAGTTGGCACAAGATATGTGTTGTACCCTCAAACAAGTGCCAAAATGCCAAAAAGGCAAACCACTACACAAAAATGACTCCTTCATGCCTAGGTAGATGTTGTGTTGGCATGAATACTGTAGATTAAAATTTTTACTCTACGTTAGATTCCAATTTTTAGTCGTGTGCTCTAAATTTTTTTCCCACATACCTTGGCCTTTGATGGCAAGGTTCAGAAATAGAACATAGGTTTTATTTCTCACTTGATTCATTTGTTTCAATTTTTGGCTAAGTGTCAAAATCAAATAGAAACTACCAAGTGGCATCGTCCGAGGCACCTTTCATTTTTCCTACAAGTTGGTCAGGACGTGCCATGTGTTCAATAGCAAATCAATGGAAAGCACCATGTGTCAGCATCCATGTTTCATATCAGTACCCGCATTCCATTTATTTTTTAGAGAAGGTCTTCAACAAGCTAAGTATTAGGATGAGGCAAAAAGCACCAAGTGGCAATCATGGAAGGCTCTGGATTACTTTTGTAAAAGAATGCATAAGTCACTACATGTTGGCATTTGACATAAAGCGATTCAATGCCTTAGTTAAATAAGGTGGTTCAATGCCTTGGTTCAATATCTTTGGTTCAATACCTCGAGTTATGTGTAAACGGTGCACAGTGTTGAACCATTGAACCATTTTTGGTTCAAAGGAGCATCTCAAAGATTAAAGGAGCATCCCAAAGACCAAAGGACAAGTGGCCTTTTGGAGGGTAAGTAAAGTGCAACCAAACCATTCAAGTGGAGGCTACCAAGTGTCATCAATTGAGCTCCTTTCTACTTTAATCTCAGGAGTAGCGAAAGCCACCACGTGTCGACATCTAAAAGATCTTTTTCAAATTTTAATTTCTAATTAAAGACTATGGTAGGTCTTGAGTCTTATTTCTAAAGTCTATGGAAGCTACCAAGTGTCACCATCCATATGAGCCTAGCATGTGTCATGAACACTTCCACAGCATAGCAAAAAGTTGTGAAGATTGCCAAATGTCATTTGTTAAAGAGAGGTAGAGTTTGCCACCTGTCTCCATGCCCCTTTTAAAGGTTGCTTAGGCAAGAAATGTAGTGAGTCTTATTTATTTAAGTCATTAAGTATCAAAGAAGTGGATTGTGACAAGTGTCAGAGGTGAAACATTCCTGAGCAAGATATAGTAAGAATATAGGGAAAGCAGAAAGTGTCACATGTCTTCATTAAAAGTTGTGGAAAGTGCCAAGTGTCATTCTCTAGTGTCTCCTAAGAAATAAGTAGATTTTTAGGAAATTGACTAAGTGTCCTATATAGACACTTCCAGCTCAGTTTGAGTTTAATTTGGGTTGTAAGTTTGGGAACGCGTGAACAATCTGGAGGGAAAATCAATGGGAGTTGTTTCTAGTAGATGAAGTAGTTCACCTGGTAAATTTTTTTGGCTTACAAACATTGCATCGTCTGTTTGTCCCCTATGAGATAAAGGTAGAGTAGACAGTTGCATGGGAAAGGAGGCGGTGGAATGAGAGATCTGAGGCTATAAAGAGGAGTGCAGCGATCAGTATCAAAAGGAAGAAAAAGATATGAAAAGAGAGAATTTCTAAATATAGAATTATTGTAACAAGTTTTAGACTTTCTAGAGCTATGGCTAAGTAATATCATTTGATTTTGTCTCATTTTCTTGAGTTGAAAGGTTTATATAACTATATGTGTTCTATGCCTTTTATATGACTGGAAGATTCAAATAAGGAAATTGAACCCTATGCCTTTGTTGATATTATCTGTGTCATTTACAAAAGTAGTCTAGACTGTAGATTTTCTAGAACTGTGATTAGGAATGTCAATTAATTTTGTCTCATTTTCTTGAGTTGGAAGGTTTACATAACTGTACGTGTTTTTGCACCTCTTATGTGATTGGAAAATTCAATTAAGAAGATTGAACCCTATGCCTTTGTTGACATTTTTATATTTCAAAAAAAGAAGTCTATGTTGTGAGCCTTTGTTTCTATTATTTCAATCTTTTAAATGGATCATGCACTTGTTTGCTCTTAAGTGTAAATGAATCATACATATAGTTTCATTGTGCTCAGGATTAAGGTCAAATTACATTCAAGCACATTGCCATAGTTAGATTTTTGTTCTTTGCATTTGTATTTCTATTTAAATTCCCATCCCTTTTCCCCTAACACTTAATATAAGGAAGAAACCATCTTCTTAAAAACTTGGAGGTTGTTTCAAGTCGCATGTCCCACATCTTGAAACTTCCCATTGTTGGTGTCTGAAAGAAAGTGCAATTTTAAAGATCAACAATTTTTGGCATGCCTGGTGGGACCAATCTTGAAGTTTCTCTCAAGACCATATGAACCAGAGAGCTATAAGGAGTCAGAGCTATGGACTAGTAACCAGATCACAATCTACTACAAATCTAGGTATTCTTTTACCACCTTTGGTAACAAGTCTAAGAAGAAGAGCTAACCAGTTGGTACCAATACCAAGAGCAAATATGGGAGCCCCTATACCCTCAATAAATTATGCAAGCTGGAACACTGGTAGTCCCTTAATCCTCCCAACACCACCAGCCATTTGGGATCCTATCCTAGTGAATGCCCTAAAATCTCTGCCCAAATTCAATGGGCAAGACTCTAAAACACCTAGGGAACATTTTCAAGATGTATCAGATGTATGTGCTATACATGTTGTCACACAAAAAAATGTGGCCATAATATTATTAACAGCTTCTTTTAAAGGGAAGGCTCTAGAATGGTATTGATCTTTGACCTCAAATACCATATCTACATGGGATTGGCTTAGAGATCTATTATTTAAAAGATTTGCAGAGAAGGGGGATAAGTCTTATTTGTTACAGTAGTTGTTTACCATTCAAAGGGGACCATAAGAAGCTATGCCTGACTTTAATTCTAGATTTCAAAAGACTTGGGATAGAATCCCTATTACAGATAGACCATTACTAGGTATGGCCATAGTGTTTTATCTTAAGGCTTTGAATTCAGATATATCTGTTATGATTCAGTCACTTGGAGGACACACTTTGCCAGAGGCTTATGAATATGCGGTCAAAGCTGAGAATCATTTAATAGATGTTGTAAAGTTACCTCCAAGGCCTCCCATGCCCATGTTCCCATAAATTTCTTTGTGATTACCTCAAGAAGTTCCTAAATTTGTAAGCCCACCTATGTCTATGTACACTTACCCTCAACCATCTGTGAAAGAACCTATCCCTGCTCAGTCATCTAAGATGGATGATATCAAGAATATCCTATAGATGTTTTCCAATGAGCTGATCAATATTAAAAGATAGCATAATATTTTTCTAAGCCTCCATACCAAGGCTATCAAGGAAATAGATTTTCATCTCAGCCAAACCAATATCAAGGCCCTCCAAGACAAACTAATCATCAGCCAACAAACCAATTGGTTACAGTCCCCACACCCTCATAGACTATCCCTCCCAATTCAAATAGGCATATTATTCTAGGACGAAATAACTACGTGGATAATACTAATGCCTATTGTTTCCCTTTTAATAATGCTCATACACCTAGAGGTTGTCTTATGGGTAATCTACAACAAAAGGTAGTAGAGCAAAGAAGAATGGATGGTTAGTTCACAAGTTCTAGTGACAATCAAACCTACCAGTCTCCTGATATGTAGAATTTAGTCCTACTGGCTCAAATGCAAGGAATGTCCTTTCAACAAGAGAAAGAAATAGCCCTGGAACATGCTTTGTTCTCATAGGTTGAAGATGAAGAATCAGTTTTCTTGAACGAAGCATCTACCTCCTAAAGACCAGTGGTGCAATCTAATTACTACACCAGATCAAAGAGGAGAATGGTGGAATAGCCTTAGATTGTAAATGGTCAAGTCATGAATAATCCTCCATTTTAAGGACAAAGAAACACTGCTGTCAGAAAAGAAGTGCCTCATCCTGTGCAAAATCAAGGGACTCCTGCCCAAATTCAGGAAAAAACAAGATATCCTTATGTTCAAAGAACTTAGTCTTTGGGATTGATAAATGTAGTGGATCAATTGAAGAAGACTCTAGCACAAGTATCAATATGGGATATATTGGCTATTCCTAAATAAAAGAAACTACTACAAGAAGCTCTACAAGGCCAAATAGTGGCCAAAGGTACTATTACCAAAGAAGGACCTGTTGGAAAAGAAAAGCTCAAAGATACAGTTCCTCTAAAGACAATAGCCTTTGTGAATGATGCAGCACAAGTAAGTAAATCCAAACTAGAGCCTTTTTATTTGACTTTGATAGTTGGAAAGAAACTCTTGCATAATGCATTGATAGATTCAGGAGCTAGTACTACAGTGATGCCCAAGCAAATAGCTAATGCTTTGAAAATAAAATATGAACCCCTTACAAGAGAAGTTATGTAGCTAGATGGAAAAATAATACAAACCATAGGGACAATCAAACAAATTCGATTACAATTATATGCTTATCCAAATATAATTGTAAATCAAGATGTAGTAGTGATAGATATACCTCTTATTTTTGGCTTATGTTTGTCAAGAGACTTTATAGCCAAAATAAGGGGATATATGTCCCTTGATTGGTCTCATCTCATTTTAAGAACCCAATATGGTTTAAAGATGAAGATATTGTCTGAACCATTACATAAAGATCACATTACTAATGAGCCCACTAAAAAGTTAGAGGTAGCCCATGCCATGATGAATAAAGAAGAGAAGGTCTTTGTCAAAGAGCTAGGTGAATGGACTAGGTATAATCAAGAAGAAGAAAATGATCATTTATTATCTATGATGCAAAGTGACCCATTTGGAAATTATGATTCCATTGGTATGGTCACTTACATTATACTTGATGAGGATCATAGATTTCTAAATGTTCTAGATGAAGAAAAGTCAAACGATATCTCTTCTATTAATCCTATGGTCTCTTATGAATTTTAGATTCCTAGTGAGAAATCACAGGCATATATTTTGACCCCTGATGGAGAAGAAATAATCTCTAACTTTCTTCTTACTTTGCAAGATGATGAGGAAGAACATGGATGATTCCTAGACCATGATTTAAATGATTTGCTTGAAATCATTGAGTTTGGTTATATCATTTTTCAAGATAGCTATGAATCGGTTATAGATAAGTAGAATGGCATTGAGCCTCAATTGCATGCACAATATTGCAAACTTTTAGAATTTTCCTTTCAAAATATTGGTAATTTTGAAGTTATTAAGGAGGATGGTCATGTAGTAGAACCAGAGTTTGAAGTAGAAGGAATGAAGTCATTAATTGATTTCTTGGTAAGACATGCCAATATCAAGAGCAGATATTTGATGAGCTTCCAAGAACAAGAAGAGTCTATATATATCGAAAGCATGTTTGACTCAGAATCACTTGAATATAGGCAAATCAATGAGGCATACACCAAAGGCAATTCACCAAAGCCATACCCAATTCGATCACTTGTATGGCAACATAAGCTGGCTTGTAGGAAGAGAAAATTTAGAAATTCTACTTTTGATCTAGGAGGGAGATAAAGATGCTTCACTGATGTAGATAGGTAGTTTCCCTTTTCATTTTTTCCTCTATTTTTTTGCTTTATTTTTCTTGCTTTGTTTTCCCGTTGTTGTTTTCCCACTTTTATTTTAAATAAGTGTTCTTTGAACACATTTTCGGTGGTTTAAAAAGTTTTCAAATTCTTTAAATCCTTAACACATTAAATGTTTCCCCAAATCTTTACAAATCTCTAATGTACCTTGCATTGCCACTTGCATAACATGTTTATCTCATTATCCCAGGAAGATTGAGTAGGATTTGCTAATGGTTATCTAAGTTTAATGTCATTTTGAGACTTGATAGGTCAACAAAAAGATCTTAGCAAGAGTTAAAGTTTACCAACTCTCAAGCATTCTTGCATCTATGAGAAAATATCCTACTACTTGCAAAAAAAAATTCAGCACCTAGTAAATTTGCTTTAGCGAGAGTGTTTCTATTTGCAAAGGGTTCATACCAGTTACCACATAGAGGATATAGAGATGGAAGGAGCATCATCTTCACAACAAGGATCTGGGACTTATGAATCCCTTGATAGGTTTTTGGCAAGGAAGTCATATGCTTAAGCTATCACACAACCATTGAAAGCCTATCCAAGGACCAGAATTCTAGAGGTTGGTTAGGCCAGTGACCCAGCAAAAGTAAAGGATTATGCAGATGGAATCTTGAACCCAATATTGTAAAGAGAAAGCAACAAAAACCTTAGAGAAGGGGCACATCAAAGGTGCCTTTAAAGGGCTAGAGCATGGCAGTATGAGACATTTGCCATGAGGATATGGACCTCACACTAGCACAGTTCCTTGTCCTAGCTGTACATCCATGCCCCGACTTGGTTGGATTATGCGTAGACTAGCTCCATGCACCCTCATGCACCATTCAACAGGGTCCTTTCATGGTGCAAATCACACTGTAGGCCATCAGAGATATGTTAGACCTACACCATGATAGTACAACAACATTTCCCACTATTGCTAAAATGCAAAGGATGTGGGCTAATGTCAATACCTAGTTAAGGTTCTTAAGAACCGAATTGTAAATGAGCAATGACAACACTACTGTGCCCACACTCCCTACAAAAAGCAACACAACTGACACCGAAGTTGGCTAATAGGCCAAGCAATGTTAGAGTGATAAAACTGGTAAATGAGCTCTACGAATCCATGTGGAAAAGAATCTCCTCAGAGATTATTTAGCTTAGGCCTTCTCTCACCTTCCTGTTGAATGCAAAAAAATTGTGTGAAAAGGTGGGGGATTTAGTGAAGAACACTCTGACTACAGTTTCTGATAGAGTAACAGACTCTCAAACATTGTTGCAAAAGCTCTATGATGCTTTAAATGTGACATTGGCAGCTGTAAGAATCATTGACAGAATGGTCATCACAAAGAGAGTCAATGAGGTTCTCAGTTGCAATTCAGTAGCCAATAGTTGTAGAGAGCTCCTCAAAATCATGAAAGAAGGCATCAGTGAAATGAAGCAGCATATTGAAGATCTAGTGCGATTAGGTTTTCCTTCTCCATTTCATGATGGTAACATGGTGCTAATGGTTGATCAAATTAAACCATTTCTACTAGCCAAATAGAATGATCAAATAGTTTTTTAGAGCTTACGGGATGATTCCTCAGTCTCAAAAGTAGAAGTTGTTCTAGTTCCTGTTTCCAAGCTCAAATTCAAATTGAAGGCTATAGTTCAAATTTTACAAAAAATTTCACACAAGGATATTATTAACCTTAATTTAGCCTTCAATGAATTACAGAACAAGCAAGGGTTATCTAACCATGAGTGGTCCACCTACCAGACATCATTGTTGAAGCTGTAAAATTTTGCAATTTCGATCTAACGAAAGTGTGGTTTCTTTTTGAGCAGGCTCAAAAGCCCTTAGGGTCACCAATAACTATAGAGTAAAATTTTTACTCTACTTTTCATTCCAATTTTTAGTCACGTGCTACAACTTTTGTTCCCACATACCTTAGTCTTTGATGGCAAGGTTCAAAAATAGAACATAGGTTCTATTTCCCACTTGATTCATTTATTTCAATTTTTGGCTGTGTCGAAATCAAGCAGAAGTTGCCATGTGGCGTCATCCGAGGCACCTTTCATTTTTCCTATAGGTTGGTCAGGACATGCCACGTGTTTAATAGAAACTCAGTGGAAAGCACCACGTGTCGGCATCTGCATTTCATATCGACACCCACATTCCATTTATTTTTCAGTGAAGGTCTTCAACAAGCTAAGTATCAAGATGAGGCAGAAAGCACCAAGTGGCAATCACGAAAGGCTCTGGATTACTTTTGTAAAAGAAATTGGAAGTCACCACATTTCAGCATCTAAAATAAAGTGGTTCAATGCCTTAGTTAAATAAGGTGGTTCAATGCCTTGGTTTAATATTTTTGGTTTAATACCTCAAGTTATGTGTAAATGGTGCACAGTGTTGAACCGTTGAACCATTGAACCATTTTTGGTTCAAAGGAGCATCCCAAATATCAAAGGAGCATCCCAAAGACTAAAGGACAAGTTCCCTTTTAGAGGGCAAGAAAAGTGCAACCAAACTATTCAAGTGGAGGCCGCCAAGTGTCATCAACTGAGCCCCTTTCTACTCTATTCTTAGAAGCAGTAGAAGCTGCCACATGTCGACATCCGAAAGATCTTTTTTGAAGTTTCATTTTTGAATAAAGACTATGGTGGGTCTCGGGTCTTATTTCTAAAGTTTGTGGAAGCTACCAAGTGTCACCATCTATAGGAGCCTAGCATGCATCTCGAACACTTCCACAACATAGCAAAAAACTGTGGAGATTGCCACATGTCATTTGTTGAAGAGAGGTAGAGTTTGCCACATATCTCCATGCCCCTTTTAAAGGTTGCTCATGGAAGAAATATAGTGATTTTTATTTCTTTAAGTCATTAAGTATCAAAGAAGTGGATTGCGACAGGTGTTAGAGGTGGAACATTTTTGAGCAGGATATAGTAAGAATATAGGGAAAGCAGAAAGTACCGCATGTCTTTGTTAAAAGTTGTGGAAAGTGCCAAGTGTCATTCTCTGGTGTCTCTTAAGAAATAAGCATATTTTCAAGAAATTGACTAAGTGTCCTCTTCCATTTAAATAGAATAGAGGGTGTTGTATAGACACTTCCAGCTCAATTTGAGTTCAATTTGAGCCATGTAGAGTAATTTCCTACTCTACGTCGTATTCAATTATTTTCAGTCGAGCACTACAATTTTGGTTCTTTGGGTGAAGTGGTATAATTTTAAAGTAGAGGGCCGATTCATTTTGCCTGAGTGTTGAGATGCAACGGAAGTTACCAAGTGTCACCCTTCGAGAAGGTCTTTTTCCCCTTCTTGTTTCCTTCATCTCATTTTTGCCTGAGTATTAGTTCAAGTGGATGCTGCCAAGTGTCACTTTCTAAGAGACAAAGTAGATAGTTGGCATCCCCTGAGTCCCCTTTTTGTAACCTTTGAGAATTGCTGACCATGCCACATACCCAGTAGTAGTTAAGCATAACGCACCACGTGTCAGCATCCATGTCTCATATCGGCATCTGCACTTCATTCAAAGACTTTCAACATAAGGTAGTAGAGAAGGTGGAAAGCACCAAGTGATAGTTGTGGAGGCCTTGAAATACCTTTTTGGAGACTTTGGTCCAATTATTTTGTTCAACACATAAAGGCATCCTTTCATTTTGCTTAAGTGCTAAGAGCAGCAGAGACTTCCAAGTGTCACTCTCTGGTCCCTTTTTACCCCATCTCCAAAAGGCAGTAGAAGGTGCCACGTAACTTTAGATGAATAAGTGGAAGATGCCACATAGCTTCCCAGGAGTAGCATAGATTTCCACATGTCAACATCCAAGGGATCATCCTCGAGTTTCATTGCTAAATAAAGGTTATGGTGGGCCTCGAGTGTTACTTCAAAATCCATGAAAGCTGCTAGGTGTCGCCATCTATAAGAGCCTATTATGAGTCCTGAATAAATCTATAGCATAGGCAAGGAAAGCGGAGAGAGCCACGTGTCTTCAATGAATCAAGCAAAAAGTGCCAAGTGTCATTTTTTGATGCCTTCTAGGTGATCAAGGGGATTTTTAGAAAATTGACTAAGTGTCCTCTCCCATTTAAAACATAACAGAGTGTTTCGTGTATCGATTACCAAAAGCGAAATGGAGGGAAAAGTGGCTGGAGTTAATTTGAGTAGATGAAATAGTTCATTGGGTAGATTTTTAGAGCCACCAACAGCATTGAAGGCATCATCTGTTTGTCCCCTATGAGCGAAGGATGGAGAAGATTGCACGGGAAAGAAAGTGGTCAAAGGAGACATCCAAGGCTATATAAGTAGGATTGTAAAATCTAAAAGAAAGGGGGGGAATTATCATAGTTTTAGACTATCTAAAGTTTGTGGCCAATAATATCATTTGCTCTTATCTCAATTTTCTTGAGTTGTAAAGTTTATGTAATCATGCATGTTTTTGTGCCCCTTATGTGGCTAAATGAATTGAGGAAATCTGAGCTCCATGCCTTTGTTGATGTTATCTGTGTTGTTTGCAAAGTATTCTATACTGTAGATTTTCTAGTGCGGTGATTGGAAATGTTATTTGCTTTTGTCTCATTTTCTTGAATCTAAAGATTTACATGATTGTGAGTGACTTCTGTGCCTCCTATGTGATTGGAAGATTCTATTAAGAAGATTGAACACTATGCCTTTGTTGACAATTCCTATATCTCAGCAAAAGACTCCCCTGTTGTAAGCCTTTGTTTCTGTTATTCTAATATTTTACATTGATCATGCACTTGTCTGCTCTTAAATGTAATAGAATCACATAATAGTTTCACTGTGCTCAGGTTAGGATTAGGATTACTCTCAGGTGCATCACCATAGTTAGGTTTCAATTCCTGCACTTTGCATTTCTATTTAGTCTCCTATCCCTTTTCCCCAACACCCAATACAAAAGAAGAGACCAGCTTCTTTAAAATTTGGAGGTTGTTTTCAAGCTACATTGTCCCACAGCTTGAAACTTCCCATTACTGTTGATTAAGATCTAGCACAATTTTAAGACATCAACAATTTTCTAGCATGCCCAGTGGGACCAATATTTCAAGGAGTTGAAGAATTTTTGTGTATTCTTCAGCCAATCTGCCTTTAAAGGTTTTTATCGATACCAACAACGACTCTGCGTCACCAACCAATCAAGCAGTATCATCAAGAAATCCCTTTGGTGTGTATAACTCTGTAACTCATACCTATGAGTCTTATTCTCCTTCAAATATGTTTTATCAAGAACAAGCTTCTCTTAGAATCATGTTGAGTAATGAGGATGCATATTGTTATGAGCCACATCAGTCTTATGCCCAGTCCCCCTAATATGTCTCATCCCATTTTGAACCTAACCTTATTTTCAATTTCAAAAAAGCATTGCTGGGATTTAAAAAATATATGTTAGAGCTTGATAGCAAAAGGGGATATGGCCAAGAGATTCCTTGTCATACCATCTCTCAAGTAAGGGATGTAATATACCTGATTAAAAGTGAGTGGGATCCCATTGAGAGGGCAAATTGGCAAGAACTTACATATGATATGTTAGAAGTGTGTGGATTTATTGTGTTCCTAGAAGAGAGGCTAAGTGTTCATGAGAACTAGCCTTACCAAGTCTACCAAACTTCATACCCACCACCACAAATCCCATATCAAACATATGCCACCCCTGTTTGTGAACAAGGTCAAAATCATCAAGACCAATTCCCCAATAATGCAGAGTCTATGATAGCAGCAAGGGAACATGATCTCAAACTCTCACTTTCCCCTCAAATTCCTTCCACCCTTACTCAAAAAGCTTCTTATTTTCCATCATAGCCTTCTTCTTTTACCCTAAGAGAATATATTTTAAAGGAAGCAATTAAGTATGCAAAAGAATATGCTCAATTCATGGCCAAACAAGAAGATCACATTAGTATAGAAGAGGAGGAGATCACCATTGAATCCCATTTTGATGAGCAAGAGGATAAGCCACAAGATTTTTCCTTAACTTCTGATGAGGAGGAGATCATTTCGGATTTTTTCCTCACTCTACAAGAGGATATGGAGGAATATGGACACTCCCTCGACAAAGTCATTGAGATAGGAGGTGCTAAGCTGGTTTTAGATAAAGAAGAAAGCCCTGAGATTCAAATGAATATGCAGAAGAGATGCCAGCTTTTTAATTCATCCTTGTAAGAGGATGAAGTCATCAAGGAACATGATGATGAAATAAAGCTAGAATATGAAGATGTGCTGAAAGATAATGGATATCAAAAGTCACAGCATGAACAACCAATAGCCCATGACTTCTTGATGACTCCTGAAAACATGAAGAACCAGTATTCAATGGGCATTCAAGGACAAGAAGAGTTCATAGGTGTTGAATACACATTTTGCTCAGACTCGTTTGAGTGTAGGCAAACCTATGTGGCTGGTGCAGAGAACATTCCATCAACGACATATCCGTTATAATCACTAATATGGAAACGCAAGTTGTCTTGTCATAAAGACGACATGGGAAAGTTCATTTTCGATCCTAGAGGAAAATAAGGATTTGTAATTAATGTAGTTAGGTAGTTTCCATTCCCACATTACTTTGTTTTGTTTTTTGCTTTCTTGCTTTTCCTTTAAAATAAGCATTTTAAATACAGAGTTAGTGTCTTAGAAATTATTTAATTCTTTTTTTTTGCAATAAATGCTTCCCAAAATCTTTTGAAATCTCCAAGGTACCTTGCACCGCATAATGTGTCTGCCTCACTGTTTCCTAAAGATTGAGTAGGATTTACTAACGGTTTCCTTAATTTAATGCTTACAAACTCCCAAGCATTTTTATGAAAATATCTTGCTCATTGTGATTGTGGCACCTAGTGGAGTTTGTTATAGAACAAGTAAGGATTATCTGATTATGAGTGGTCTATATTTTAGACAGCTCTTTTGAAGCTATAAATTTTGAAATTTTGATTGAGTGAGAGTCAGGTTCTTTTTGAGTAGGCTCAAAAGCCCTGATGGTTGCCAATAACTATAGAGTAATTTCATACTCTACGTCGTATTCAATTATTTTTAGTCGAGCACTGCAATTTTGGTTTTTTGGGTGAAGTGGCAGAATTTTGAAGTAGAGGGGTGGTTCATTTTGCCTGAGTGTTGAGATGTAGTGGAAGCTGTCAAGTGTCACCCTCTGAGCAGGTCTTTTTCCCCTTCTTGTTTCCTTCATCTCATTTTTGCCTGAGTATTAGTTTAAGTGAATACTACCAAGTGTCACTTTTTGGGAGACAAAGTAGACAATTGGCATCCCTTGAGTGCCCTTTTTGTAACCTTCAAGAGCCACAGACCATGCCACATACCCAGTAGCAGTTAAGTGGAATGCACCACGTGTCAGCATCTGTGTCTCATATCGGCATCTGCACATCATTCAAAGACTTTCAACATAAGGTAACAGAGAAGGTAGCAAGCACCAAGTGGCAGTTGTAGAGGCCCTAAAATACCTTTTTGGATAAAAATTGCAAGCCACCACATGTCATCATCTGGGAGACTTTGGTCCAACGATTTCATTCAGCACATAAAGGCATCCTTTCATTTTGCTTAAGTGCTAAGAGTAGCAGAGGCTGCCAAGTGTCACTCTCTAGTCCCTTTTTACCCCATCTCCAAAAGACAGTGGAAGGTACTACGTACCTTTAGGCGAAGAAGCAGAAGATGCCACGTATCTTCCCAGAAGCAGCAGAGATTTCCACATGTCAATGTCCAAGGGATCATCCTCGAGTTTCATTTCAAAATAAAGGTTGTGGTGGGCCTCAAGTGTTACTTCAAAATCCATGGAAGCTACCAGGTGTCACCATTTGTAAGAGCCTGTTATGAGTCCCGAATAAATCTACAACATAGCTAAGGAAAGCGGAGAGAGCCGCGTGTCTTCAATGAATCAGGGAGAAAGTGCCAAGTGTCATTTTTTGGTGCCTTCTAGGTGATCAAGGGGATTTTTATAAAATTGAATAAGTGTCCTATCCCATTTAAAACATAGCATAGTATTCCATGTATCAGTTGCCAAAATCGAAATGGAGGGAAAAGTAGTTAGAGTTAATTCAAGTAGATGAAACAGTTCATCAGGTAGATTTTTGGAGCCACCCATAGCATTGAAGGCACTGTCTATTTTTCCCCTATGAGCGAAGGATGAAGAAGATTGTGTAGGAAAGAAAGTGATCAAAGGAGACATCAAAGCTACATAAGCAAGATTGTAAAATCTAAAAGAAAAGGGGGGAGAATTCTCATAGTTTTAGACTATTTGAAGTTTGTGGCCAATAATATCATTTTCTCTTATCTCAATTTTCTTGAGTTGTAAAGTTTATGTAATCATTTATGTTTTTGTGCCCCTTATGTGGTTGAATGAATTAAGGAAATTTGAGCTCCATGCCTTTGTTGATGTTATCTGTGTTGTTTGCAAAGTAGTCTATACTGTAGATTTTTTAGTGTGGTGATTGGAAATGTTATTTGCTTTTGTCTCATTTTCTTGAATCTGAAGATTTACATGATTGTGTGTGACTTCTACACCTTTTATGTGATTGGAAGATTCTATTAAGAAGATTGAACACTATGCCTTTGTTGACAATTCCTATATCTCAGCAAAAGACTCCCCTGTTGTGAGCCTCTGTTTATGTTATTCCAATCTTTTACATTGATCATGCACTTGTCTGCTCTTAAATGTAATAGAATCACATAATAGTTTCACTATGCTCAAGTTAGGATTAGGATTACTCTCAGGTGCATCACCATAGTTAGGTTTAAATTTTTGCATTTTGCATTTTTGTTTAGTCTCCTATCCCTTTTCCCCAACACCCAATACAAAAGAAGAGACCAACTTCTTTAAAATCTGGAGGTTGTTTTCAAGCCGCATTGTCCCATAGCTTGAAACTTCCCATTATTGTTGATTAAGATCTAGCACAAGTTTAAGACATCAACAAGCTATAAGTTTGGGAATGTGTGAACAATCTGGAGGGAAACTCAGTGGGAGTTATTTCTAGTAGATGAAGTAGTTCACCTGGTAGATTTTTGGGGCTTGCAAACATTGATAGTGCCGTTTGTTTCTCCCCGTGAGATAAAGGTCAAATAGATAGTTGCATGGGAAAGTAGGTGGTGGAATGAGAGATCTAAGGCTATAAAGAGGAGTGCATGGATCATCATCAAAAGGAAGAAGAAGATACGAAAAAAGAGAATTTCTAAATATAGAATTATTGTAACAAGTTTTAGACTTTCTAGAGCTGTGGCTAAGTAAGATCATTTTTTTGTCTCATTTTCTTGAGTTGAAAGGTTTATATAACTATACGTGTTTCTGTGCCTTTTGTATGACTAGAAGATTCAAATAAGGAAACTAAACCCTATGCCTTTGTTGATATTATCTGTGTCATTTGCAAAAGTAGTCTAGACTGTAGATTTTCTAGAATTGTGATTAGGAATGTCATTTGCTTTTGTCTCATTTTCTTGAGTTGGAAGGTTTACATAACTGTACGTGTTTTTGTGCCTCTTATGTGATCATAAAATTCAATTAAGAAGATTGAACCCTATGCCTTTGTTGACATTTTTATATTTCAGCAAAAGAAGTGTATGCTGTCAGCCTTTATTTTTATTATTTCAATATTTTACATGGATCATGCACTTATTTTCTCTGAAATGTAAATGAATCCTACATATAGTTTCATTGTGCTCAAGATTAAGGTCAAATTACATTCAGGTGCATTACCATAGTCAGATTTTCTTTTTTTGCATTTGCGTTTCTATTTAAATTCCCATCCCTTTTCCCCCAACACTTGATATAAAGAAGAGACCAGCTTCTTAAAAATATGGAGGTTGTTTCAAGTCGCATGTCCAACATCTTGAAACTTCCCATTGTTGGTGTCTGAAACAAAGCACAATTTTAAACATCAACAAATACTTTACTTAATGGGATAGGGACCCAACATTACCCCATATAAAAACTTTAGTTCATCTTCATATTAGGTTGTCAAGCTCTTGGGAGCATATAAATCGAGTTAATTCTCCTTAAGTTTAGCACTAAAGTCTTCAAAGCCTTTAATAGTTATCTTGATTTATTTATCAATGATATCTATCTTAGAGGATGCATCATGAGTGAAAGAACATTTGTTTTATCTAGCTCCTTACAAAAGTCCTTGACATTAGCTTTTACATTTTTAACACTCTCATCTAGGATTGCTTTTTTCTCACATGCCTTAGTCTATAGAGCATAAAAGAGTGATTATAAGTTATACTCTTGATTCTTGATCTATTTGATAATTGCATTGATGATTCCCATGATTGTGCTTGATCTAACCTACTTGTTGATTACACTTCCACCATCAGCTTCTCCTTCTCTTCCTTCACCTACTTTAGGTATTCGTCTATAACTGAGGCTTAGTTTGAAAATATTAATAAAATGGCATTTACTACATCGATACCCTCCTATAATTTAGAAAAGTGGTATTTTACTTGTTAGAGATTATCAACTAGCTCTTTGTGCTATGCAACATAGGGATCTTCTTCTTCTTGTACTAGTTTGAGTTTTAACCTTGGGATCATCTACTCCACCAACACACAATTTTTTTTCAACTTATGAAAGATCTAAAGTATCAACACCAACTAGAAGAGATACTTCAACCAACTCCATGTGCCCACAAATTTATAATAGCTTAAATTTTTTGGCCTTAGCTTCTTTGAGGATATTTTTCCATTTCCTCACCTTGTTGTCATTGATGATGTTTCAATGTGCAATTTTTGTGGCCATCTTGATCAATGCATTCCCATATTGTACTTGGTTCATGTCATGAGGGTTAATAAGGAGGGACTCATGACCTTAATTAGGTTCTTCTAGGCTCAAATTAGCCACCCTAGGTGCATCAAATTTGGGCTCATCCATGTAGTGGTCTCTTGTAAATGAGAATTGTTTGTGTGTCATATTTATGGTAGCTTAGAGGGACATAGTGTTATACATATAGAGATATTCCTTCACCCAATTATTTTTGGTCATCTCTCTTATATTCAACTTTTTGTTATTCTTATCAATGATGATTTTTTTGTCTATATTTCATCATCTTCACTGGTGCCATTTCTCTCTTTGGTACTCTCCTCAAAGGACTCACATATTTGATCCTTGGGGGTTTATTCCTTAGACTTCTCCCCCTCATCTATTTTTTCATCCTAAGGTTTCTCAATAGTCACTTCTAGGGAAATTCCTTAGATGTCAATGTCACCTTATTGGTACTGAGGATCATCCACTATCTTTATTTTTTTTAAGGCACTAATATCACCTTATTTTTCATCAAGCATCCCTTCACTACTCAGGAGTGCCTCTTTCATAGTTTCTTCTTCCTTGATAGTGGGGATATATTGTACTTGATTCTTTCAACTATTGGTCTTACACTTGTGGGAACCTTCAGGTCTCTTTTATCTAACTTGGGTAATTCCTTTTCCCTGGTAAGTCTCTACTTCTCTTCAAAGACCAATGCATTATTGATGTCCTCCTTGCTCAACCCCATTTTCTTCCAATCCACTCTTTTCTCCTTGATAGTTTGTGGAGGTGGTGTGAAGGCTTCTTCACTAGATGTGGGGGTTACTAGTTCCTCTATTTCCTGAACTAAGGTGACCATGCCACTTTATAGGGCTTCTTGTATGTTTTTGGAAGTTAAATCCTCTTATCCTTCTTCTACCTATAGGATATAGGTCCCTTGTTGGTCTTCTTCAATTTCCTCCTCTATTATGGGTGTGAGGGTCACCTATTTATCCATATCTACAATATTTATAGTAGGGAATGTGTTCAGTTCCTTGGTATTTTTATTGTGCCTATGTATGGAGGAAGAACTCTCTTACATGAAGATCATGTGATTCTTCAGAGTTAGGGGTGAAATTGGTGATCTATGGGTAATCTTTAACTAAATTCTCTCCATGATTTCTTTAAGCTTCTCACCCTATTTTCTTTGGAGTGTCTTCTCTTATAGCTTTGACATAGCCTTCCCTTCATTGCCAACTAGGAGGGGGTGATCATCATCCTCTCTAAGTTTTTTCCCCTTCTTGTGTAGCTTCATTTCATAGTATAGGTTGAAGATCCTCCCATTTATTATCACTCTATAGAGGGGATGGATGTTTGTCCTATTAGTGTCATCTTCCTCATATTTTTTGGCCTTGGCTTCAAGGTGCACAAATTGGAACCTCATCCTACTTCTATCTTGATCGATATCTCAAGTTATTGCACATTGGGGTTTCTCCTTAGCACTACCATGAAATACTTGGATGATAATGCATAAGGAAACCAAATCCACCCTAATAGGTTCCCATCTATCAGTGTTAAACACATAATGTAAAAGTGCTACATCATGGTAAATGTTTCCATTCCCACCAGTTCTTGGGTAATTTCTTGAGGGATGTCCCACTCCTCCCTAAAGGATTCTATGTACCTATCACACCACCATTACAACCTAATCTTGTACCTCTATAATAATTTGGGTGGGTAAATGAAGTCTTCATACTTTAGCATAGGGGATTCATGGTTGGGTGGGAACACCCATAAGTGGTCATCATCATCATTATACATACCTATCTCCTTCATCACTATTATAATAAACATATACCCCCATTGTAAGGTTTCATGTGCTTGATGACACTCTTGCACATTATTAACAATCTCCTTAGCTATGAACATAGAGATGTTGAATTTTACAACTTACACCATGTGGTGAGAAACACACAAGATGTTATTACTGATGTCAAACCACTAACTACCAGGGCATAGTTTAGAGATAACCAGGTGCATTACTACCGTTATGTTAGGGTCTTAGATGTCCTTGATGGGGAATATAAACCTTGAATTTTATTATCTCAAGATATTTTTAACCCTTTCAACCTCCACTTCATCTTCCATCATTACACAGATGTCTAAACCTATGCTATGTAGTCTTATGATTCTAATAATGAAGCTCATCAATATCCTCATGCATCATACTGTGAAATAAAACTAGTCACCATGTACTCATGAGATGAGAAACTAAACCAATTCTTTTATCTTATCAAATCTTGGTAGCTCAAATAGTTATATGGCACCCGTGGTTTCCAATTTGTCTCTAATGAAGACATCAAAGAGTACAATCCCCACCTTTATGTTCTTCCCTATGTATACCATCCAGTCCTAGTTCAAATCTTGTGAATTACTTCTGATCGTATGGTTTTAATCCTTAATATTACACATATGTGAAAAATACACCCACTTCTACCCCACCATGACCTCGAGGGGAATTTCATTTCTCTATAGGCAATCTTTGTACTCGCTTCTAGATTTACTTATGTGATACTTACACCTTACACCATTTATGCCTCCCATTTTATGGTGGCTACTTATTTCACCACCCATGATTTCTTTGCATCCTTTTATGCCTATGGTAGACCTATGCTTAGCCTTTTCTTGTGCATCCTAAATCTACTACTATCGATGCATGGCTGGTTAATCTTACCAAAGATTGAAATTATGTTTGGCTATTCTTCATATTCATGGGAATTGAAATTGTGTTTGGATCTTGATCTTATTACATCATTAATGGTGGCCTGATCATTCTACAAAACTTTTAATATCTTGTTTCTCTATCAATTTCTCTCCACTCACCTCCTTTTTAACTTAGAGTAGAACATAATCTTCTCGTTATTCACTCATTCTTACTTAGGGGATTATGGATGACTAGTTTTCTCTTTGGTATTGGTCTTTAAGTTTAATGTCTTTGACTCTTTGCTCTAATTAGAAGTCTTTAAAATAATAATAACCCTGCTACCTCAGCCATTTATTCTTTTATATTATGTTTTCAACTACCTCATTAATGGTTGGTGTCATGGGGATTTCTTGAAATTTTCTAAACCCATAAAATCTACTACAATCCATCATTGATTTCTCATTTATTGTGGATCTTTATGCTTCCTCCATCATACCATTAACTTTGCTAATAATTTATTCAATGAAGTTATAGGTAATTTAAATGGTCACTTATTTTCAACCATTGGGTGGGTGTCAACTATCACGATGGTTATTCTCTTTTGCTTGGTTTAACTTGGCTTGACCTTCACCCTTTTTATGGAAAATTGGGTGCAGTGTTTCACATGAGTGCAATTAAACCTCCTCCTTTCCATATCTTATTATTTTTTTGATTCCTTACAAGCATGCCTCTCTTTCTTGGTCAAGTTATATATACTTTCATGTTTCTTTCTTTGGCCTTCTGTATTCCATACAAATCCTTGTGTTGGTCCTCCAGCATCTCATTATCTCTTCTTGATTTCATGTACGCCCCCATTTATCAATTTATACTTATAACATTTTGAGCTTGGCTAAATTTTCACACACCTAAAAACTTGGGTGTTTAGCCCTAGATGCTTAGAAAGTGATCATGCTTGAATCACCCCACTAGATTTATGTGTGTAAGTGATAAAAGAGTTTTCTTGTGGGTTTGAAAGCACCATGCTTATTCACTCAACATAAAATAAACAAACATAAGTGAAAATTTGGCTTACACAAAATTTTATTATGGTAAAAATGAAGTAGTTAATTTATGATGAGGAAGTTAGTATTTAGATGGTGCAAATTCCATCCTAGTGACTATATTTTCAATATATTGTCATTGAAATGATTAGGGAGTATTTCACCCATCAACATACACAACTTGCATGTACTAATCTCTAATATACTATGGATGATCAAGGTCCCATCCATCAAATCTACATCTTGCATAGATGTGTGAGGTACTTAGAGTCATATAACAAGACCAATGTACCTTATGTAAATACCTTATGATTGATGTTCTTATCAACCCATACCTTTTATAACACATTTTATATTTGTTATCTCCATTGTTCTTGGGTGCATGTCTCATCCAGGTGCTCCGAGTCTTCCACCTGTGCACTTAAGGATTCATGGTAATATAATAAACAAATATGCATGATACATAATGAAGTCACTATAAATTCCAGAGGTAAGATGACCTCTACAATGAACACTAGTTGAAATGTGTATCTTTTTTTAGATGATTATATGTAGTGTGATAGGGCCATAAAACTATTGACACATGATAATCCTAATCCTTGTGACCAACATCATGTGTTTTGGTGAGACACATCCCTAGTATTTTATTGAATGACTTTGAAGTGCCATTCACTTTAGTATGGTAGTCTATCATCTTATGGTTCACCACCATATATTCAAATAATAGGATTTGAACTATTTTGTTGATGAAGTGCATACCATGGTTGTTAGTCAAGCTAAGTGGGCATTCACAGTGATTGAAGATATTTTCCTAGATAAATCTTATTTTGGTGGTGGTTGTATAATTTTTTCTCACCACTACTTTATCCCATTTGGTGAATTAATCTATGGAAACCAAAATGTATCTTGTGCATGTTCACCTTGATGTGAGAGTAATAGGCCCAATATAGTGAATGGCCCATTTTTAAAATGGTTCTTGGGAGAATATGGGGATGAGGGGAATCTCATCTCTGTGGTTTAGTTCTCTCATGTGATAGACAACATCACAAGCTCTAGTGCATTTTTTTGTGTTGTAAAAGAGAGTTGGCCACAACAAGCCTAATTATAGTAATTTACACATTATAGCATCTCCAACATAATAGCCTCCAACAATCCCCTTAGGTGCCTTTTTTAGTAATGAGTCTCATTCATAATCTCGAAAGCATTGACACATGACCTCATGATGGCTTAATTTATATGGTTACCCAATAATGAGTTGAAAAGGGGTAACACAAACTACAATTGCTTCTTCTCCTTAGTCATCATGATCTAGGGTGCAGATCAAGAGGTCATAAATGTGGTGATATATTCAAAGTCTTTAGGGATGTGTTATACCCTATAAATTTTCCTATCAAGCATATCATATTTAATTGGTGATGCTAAATAACTAGAGTTGATGTGAGGTAGATGGTCTGGGCTTGAGTTTTATTTCTAGGCTTTACTACAATAGAATTGAAAGTTTTGAAATAAAACAATCTATAAATAAATGTGCTCATATAGAATAGGCTTTTTTACTAGGTACTTAAACACCTTATGATCAGTGAAGAATATGAAGGGGCTTTCCATCAAATATATTTTAAACTTATGTAGGGTGTAAACCATGGTAAGTGCCTCATTCTTAATTATGGTGTAGTTCTATTTTAGCTTGGTTAGTTTTCTACTTGTGAAGGAAATAAGATTATCCATTTTTTCCTCACTTGATTACATGAGAATGACACCGATCATGGTACCAAAGGCATCAAAATATAAATGGAAGGGAGTTTCCTAGTTGATAAATTGCAATATTGATGCACTTACTAGTTTGAGATTCAATGACTCGAAAGCATGTTCATGTGTTACACCCAAATAGAATGGGCCATATTTTCATAAAATATCTTATAGTGGTGCCATAATCTTTGCATAGTTCCTTATGAAATTATTATAGTACCCACAATATCCAAGAAAGGAATGAATGTATTTCTACATTGATGGGGTCTAGAGTTGAAGGATGATTACAATATTTATGGGATGAATGAGCATACCATCCTTATAGATGATGTTCTTGAGCAAAGTGGCAAATGGATTATGAAAACAAACTTCTTGAGGTTTAATGAACTTTACAACTACATGCACCTTTTAATAATAAGTTTCATGTTATCATAGTGATCCTTCACTAACCCATACACTATCTAATCATCTAAGTATACTTGGAGGAACTTGTGAATGAAGTCTTTGAAGGAGGTGATCACCACTTGAGAGAACATGGTTGGTGCATTTTTTATCCCAAAGGGCATAATGTTGTAAATTAAACAACTCCATTTAGTCATAAAGGTGGTTTTGGGCTTGTCTTCTTCCTTGATATGGACTTGATGGTATCCTAAGAGCCCATTAGTAAAGGTGTATATCTCACAACCTATGATGCCATCCAATACTTCATCGGTGAATGTAGTTGGAAAGGGGTCAGTCATGTAGGTGTCATTCAATATTATATTGTCAACATAAATCTAGATGCACCCATAATTTTTGATGTTGATTACCATGGGGATAACCCATTTATATTCTTACCCAAGGTAGATGACATCTATGACTAGTATATCATTGATCTTTATCTTGACTTTGGTGTGAATTTTTGGGTTCATCTTGTAAGGCCATTTCTTGATGGGTCTTGCACCATTGACTAGTTTGATGCTAATATTCCTAAGGTATGGGTGTGTGTATTTTATATATTTGTATTTCTAAGAGAATAAGTCTTGTAATTCCTTCAATAGATCTACAATATTTTCTACTTCCATGTTAAAATAATAGGCACCCAGAGTGGGATTTTTTGGTTCCCCTTGAGTTAATATCCACCTTGGTAGTTTTTAATGGTGCTCAATAGGGTTAATTATTCTCTTATTTTGAGTCCTTGACTTATCTATAACCCTTAGTTGTTTCTATCCAAATATGGGTAGGGTCTTCTTCTTCTTCTATGGTGTTATCCTCAAATTGGTGCACTAACTTCCTTTTGCCAATCAAATTCTTTTAGTTATATGCTTTCCATGTGTCATCATATTCATCACTAGATTCACTATTGAGATTTTTATATTTTAATAAGGTTAGGAGTGATAACCCTTTTTTACCAAACATGTCTTTTATACACTCCTCCAATATTTTAGTGTCCTTAAACATTGACCTTCAAATTACCTATATTGGATCAATCAATTCAAGGTTTTAAGAAGAAAAGGATAAGGTATGAACAAACCAATCTTTAATGGAATATCATTTAGTTATCTCATAGTGCATCTCATTGATAATGTACCATGCACATGCCCTAGTCTTCATGTTACTATAGAAGGTGTGCACCCATAGAATCCTTGGGGCATTTTTACCATAGATAGTCTATGTTTCTTCATAAAGATGTATATGCACTATAGTGTTAGAATTAATAGAGTAGGTTTAGATTTCTAGGTCATCATTACTCTTTATTAATTTAGTTTAAATGGTTTCTTTCACATCTTACCAAGTTGGCAAGCTCAAATTTTTTGCTACCCACCAACGAGTGACAGTGACCTTTAATGTGTACACTAGTGTGTCCATTATATCCACCTCTTTTAGGATGCATGAATTGAGGTCATGGATATATTATTCAACTAGATTAATCCCTTCATATCTTGGGAGAGATGAAATTTTTCTCTCACTAAGATGAAGCACTTTTTTCCCTTCTTCTTGATGAAAGGGACCCATCTTTTATAATCATGTTCAATCTAGACCCAACATATCTTTACTCATTTTATCACCTTTGTACATACCAAAAGGCACCATAAAATATTGGTATCATATGCCTCCTCAACCCATCTATCTTAAGAAACATTAGTGGTGTCTGAGGCTGATTATCTATCCCCCTAAGAGAGGATTCCTTGATCATTTAGGTCTAGAGTCTTGATGCCTTGTACCATGATGTTATAGATGTGGTTGATCTCATCTTCTATGTCTATGATCTTGATATATGGAGGTCCTTGGTCATTTTATAGGGTTATAACTACCCTCTCTTTTCCATTATCAAACATCATGTAGTGAATTTTAAAGTGCTTATTTTTATTGTTTTCATAATACCATGGCCTTCCTAAAAGCACCAAGGATTTATCCTATTCTAGTAAATATTTAAATTCAAGTTCATCTTATAATTTAATTCTAATTATGTATACAATTATGCTATTAATAATTATAATTATTTATGTTTATGTCTTATTGGTCATGAAGAGTACACAAGGGGAAGGTCTCAAGGCTGACCTACGCATTTTCTCTTAGGATTTCTTAGTCAATATTTTGACCTTAGTGCCTATATCAACAAGAACATCACAAATAGACCATCCATTAATAGTGAAATTCACCAAGAGTTGTTGGTCATATTCAACATTGTGTGTATGTTGAACTTCTCATGCCCTCTCCATGCATGGCATGGAGACATCAACTAACTTTTGTCCTGCATGATCTAGGAGCAAGTTATTCAATAGTGGAAACATTATTTCTATTTGTAGGAGGTGTAAGATCTTAGTTAATTCTTATACCTCAACTTCTTATCTATCATACTTCCTATCAAAGGTGATAGTCTATGCTTCTAGGTGTCTTGCTAATTGGAGTTCCCTTCTAGGTTTTGGATGACACTCATAGCTTGATGTAACATATATTTTTGACATGTTAGGTCTAGGTATGGCACATATTTGGGTTTAGTCCATGTTATATTCTTATTACAACTCTTATCCTCATACTCAAGGCATTACTCAAGTACTGACACAACTAGTGATTGAGTGGTAAATACATTGCATGTAGTTTCCTATACTTTGACTGTCTCTATGTGTGTAGGTTATACCTTTAGGGTCCATTTATCTATTTTTTGCTTATGCCTAATCATTCTTTCACCATTATCTATGTCAAGCCAGCCTTGGGTCAAATTTTTATATAGGCCAAGGAATTTTCTAATCTTATGAACGCTCAACAATACCCACATGTGGGATGTGTAGGGTAGTCACACTAATAGTTCTCTATTGAGCTATACTTATACTATGAGCATGGTGGGAACCTTACACCACCACATCCTCTTCCTCACCCTATAGCACCTCATTACATCTTAAACCTTATATTTTTTTATCCATAGCCCTCATTACCTTGATTATCCTACCCTCAGACTACTATGGTGGTCTACCTTATGTCTCTTTCCATGTTATCATGTATTTCATCAATCACCTGACAATTAGTAGTGGTATGGGTGTAGGTTCCACATAACCAAAAATATATGGTTGTGTTGACTTGGGTAACACATTGCAACAAAGGGAAATTTTGGACATCATGTGCCTCTAAAAAGACTTCATAACATAGAAGCAAAGTGCTTACATTCCTCTATGGGTAGTTAGTTCTATTTTGGTCTTCTACTTCATAGTCAATGCACCATAGTCCATTTCAAATGTCATGTGATGAACTAGTAGTAAGATTATATATATGGGAAGCCATAGATTTAATCTATGATTCTATAAATGGGTTGATCCTAGTATCAACACTTCCATGTACCTTGACTCTAAGCATAGCTTTAAGTGTTTCTCTAAGGTTTGTAAAAGTCTTCATGAAAAGTGCTCTTCAGAATGGCATGAGTAGCCCTTCAATGAACCACTATGTATGCAAGAAAGGATGAATATCATATGTGAGATTTGATAGGAGAGTTTTGAACCTTGCATCATATAGGTACATACTCTTTTAAAATCCTTGGGTAATCTCTTTTAGTGTGATGATTCTCAATTATTCAAACTCTGGAATGTCAAATTACTTTAGGGTATCATAGTCAACCATGGCTTTTTTAAGATCAAATTTATTATACCAAGTGTGGGTATGATAAAGTAAAGTGGCTACATACTAGGTACCATTGTGCTATGATTAGGTTGTGCCCCACATGCACCATTATAGTTCACACTTTAGCACATGTTCTTTAGCATTATCCACACCATGATACTCTTGTAAGTGCATGGCCATTGCATAATAGATTTTCTATGAGAAAAACTAATATTTAAGGTGATTATCCCCCCAAAACCTATCCTATTGATGGTCTTATAATGCCTCCATTCATCAAGTTAGGCATTCATCCTATCATTACTACTAGCATAATTTATGTCATAGGCATTGTTCTACTTACTTATGGCACTGGAGCACTTCATGTGGGTTGTTGCCAACCTTGAATTTATAACATAGAATAAGTTGATATGCTTGCATTCAATTCCTATTATGGTGAACTAGCACCCAATGTTCTAGAGGTAGTTATGTTCACCTCCTTATACAGAATAATTTGTTTAATCATAAAGTTGCAATCCAAGTCTTCAAAACTTATAAGATCTAAGTCATCAAGAGATTCAATTACTACTATAATTTCTTCAAGTGGGGGATCTAGGATGTGAGCATGCAATATAGGTTAAAAGGGGGTAGACATGTCAATCATATCTATCATCACCAAATTCTATAGAAACCTAATGAAATATACACCTATCAAGTGTTGAGATCAATTCATCACTTCATTATATCTCTCATCCTCATAGTAATCTATTTCAAGAGATCCTTTCCCATACCTTTCTCACTCACTATAGGTTTTATCATCACTTCTAAGTTAAAAATCTTCCACCAGTCAATGTTGTATCTTATTATAGGTCTATCTTCAATGAAATTGTTATCAAAACTCTTTAGCCAAGATCTCTCTAATGGCACCTTATTACATCCATTTATGTTTCAGTATAAACAAGAGTAAACCAATTGACAAAATATTTTTTATACTCAAATAATATGAATACAAAATCATGAATATTATATAGAGATCACTTGATTATATAAGCAATATAAAATAGAATGTAAGATAAACTATATAATGTGGGACTAAAGTACACATAAGACAAACCTAGCAAGCATGAGTATAATATACTCTAATACCCCCCTCAAGTGAATCTAGGGGCTAAAAATAGAGGATGTAGTGTGAATTCATGTTTCCATATGGATTTCAATCCATCATGTTGGAGTACATGGATGTTGAGTCACCATAAACACCAAGTCAAAGTAGGAATGGTGTTGAATACAAAGATCACTAAACATAAACACTATGATCCAAAGTACTATGTATAATGATGAACTCAAGGAAGCATTGATTGAAAAATATCCAACACAATGGTGAAGTGATCATAAAGATTAGTGGGATGCCACACTAGTGGGGATACCACCATGGTGTGTATATAAGTATCACCAAGAAGGCCCTAGAGTTAAGTAGCAATCCTCATATGGGTTCTAGAAAAAAAAGGTGCCTAAATAAGATACTCATGTACAAAGGAAAAATCTATAAAACACTCAAAAGTGAAAAATACATAACTCTCATAAAGTGGATAAAAATAGAGAAAACCCATATAAAAAAATATCCCTTAAAAGAGAGAAAAGAAGAGAAAGCTAGAGAAAATCCCCCCAAGGATGATGTTGAATAAATTTTCACTCCAATTACTCGTAAGTCACAAAATAACTCAATATTCATGAGAATTCCTAATCCACTACTCAATCACAAAATAACTAACATTGGGCTTCACCAAAATAACTTTAATCAATAAGACTATTAGTGGTGATGAAAGTATAAAAAACTATTTCATGTGCAAGGAATGCTCAACACCAAGAAAGTAAAATGTACATCACCCCCATAATATTGAATGGATGGAGTGGAGAAGCAAAGGTGTTTGCATGAGTGGTCTGAATCCACTACTTGAATACCAAAAAAGCTGACATGTATATACCAGAATAGCTCCAAATAAGGATACTATGAACTATCTAAAAAAGGTGTCAAAATATATATATAAGTATCAAGCATGATGGCCCATGGGGTAATGGAAAATATAAGTAAATTAAAAATTGAAAAGGTGCTTAGAATAGATCACATAAATGCATAAATGTAGATAAGGTTGAATTAGTAAACCCCCCATGGCACTTTATAAATTAGTCATACATAAAAACACCAAATGGAGACAAAGAAGACATTAGGATTCACCAAAATAGCTCAAAATGAGGATACTTTAAACCTATCAAATAATCCATCAAAATATATGCTCCAAAAATAAGGGAGTGGAAATGTGTCCCCATAGAAGAAGGTGAGGTGCTAAAAAAGGGGCCTTGAGGAGACATGACACAACTAAAAATGTGTTAAATTAATAATGAATGCCATGGGATGATAAAAGAGTGTAGAAAATGGTGAAAATATCTATGATGTATGAAAACACAACAAAAAATAATCAACAACAAAAAACAACAATGTGCAAAGCACATGCAAAAAGGATATCAGGCTCAGCTAAAAATACCTCCAGGATAGTGCATGTACAAAGTAAAATGCAAGGTCCACGATAATATAAAACCCTATTAGTGACAATTTAAAATCAATAAAAGGATGTTAGAATTAGTTGAAATTTTTTCCATGAGTGCAACAAATGATGATAATCCAATAGATAAGAAGCAAGAAAGAAGTTTGTGTTGCTTGTGAGGGGGTCTGAACTCCTACAAGACTAGACCTCATCCTATAAGCTATGAAAAACTAAAGAGATAAGGTACATTAAAAATAATGAATAATCACTCTATAAATTATCAAAGAATATAAAAATGAGTCACCACTAAAATGTCACAAAAAAATGTAATCATATGGCAGCATAACTAATGTGAAAAGACCCCCCAAAATGTGACACTTTATAAAAGAGTGCATTTTTACAATTTGATGACACTAATGGATAGATAATTAAAAAAATTAACTTATGGAAAAATATAAATCAAATATAGGTTATGGTTTAAATTTTATAATTATTTTGATTTCTTGTAAAAATGAGTCAAAATAATTAAAAAACACAAACTAGTTTTTGAAACCAATCAGAGACAAACATAGGCATACAACCACTTGTTGGAACAAAATTTTTTCCATGGAATTAAAAAAATCAACCAAAGGTAAAAAAGTCCTTCTAGTTACCTTGGTATGTCTACAATAAAGTTTGACTTCCTCTTTTAAGCAAAACACAACTAACAAGGCAAAAAATAATGAATTAATATGTTGTTTTTTAGAGGAAAGAAGATAGTTTTTGTGTTAAAAACATATAGATGAAAGAGTAATTATAAAATTGTATATAGGTACCTCAAATTCCAATATTATCCTCAACCATTCATTCCAAAAGAAGGAAAAATATCCAATATTCCACACAATAGTCTAAGATAGTGCTTTTAATGCTCCAACACCTTTTGTCAGATATGGAAAACAAAAACTCCACACTGCTATCTTCAATTACAAATTTCAAGGCTCAAAAATAAAAAGTCTCCAATTATTATTCCAATCATATTTTGATGCCAAAGCTAAAAATAAGGATGCTTAGCTAGGAGCAAAGGACAACATAGCAAGCTATGAAAGTCTAAAAATAAAAGGTTGATGCCAATCTTGAAAAACAAGGATGCCTTTTCAACATACAACATAGATAATGGCCAAAACAAAATATAGATCCAAAACACATTGTGATGACAAACAATGCAATGAATTAAGTTGAGTAATGTCTATTTGAGGGTGGCTATGGTAAAATGAAAGAGTTATAAAAATTCTTCAGCCAAGATCTCTCCAATGACACATTATCATAGCCATTGATGCTTCATCATAAATAAGAGGAAACCAATTGATAAAATAATTGTTACACTCAAATGATATGAAGATAAAAACATGAATATTACAATGAGATCACTTGCTTGTATAGGTAAATAAAAATAGAATGCACACTAAACTAGCCAATGTGGGACTGAAGTCCACATAATACAAACCTAGCAAGCATGAGTAAAATATACTCTAATATTTTGATCTCTCAGGTGTCAATTTGCTCATCCACTTCCATTACACCTTACCTACACTTCCCCTTATCCACCTTTGAACTAATCATATGTGAAAGGACTTTAGCTTTCCATCCCAAAGTTTCAAAACCATAATCCACCATTAGATTTTTGAACTCTGCACTAAATTCCTTCACAAACTTGCCTCTAGGGTTGCACAAAAACTAGTACTTTGCTTCCTTAGGGTATGAGTATGTCGAGACTATGAACTCAATTTTGTAATTATTTAAGTCTCCTTGCCACCATTTATCCACTTCTCTAGTCCAAGTAACATCTAGGGTCTCAAGGCTCTCTAGTTATTCCTTCATCCACTCATAGTGTTGTCCATAAATTTTTCTTTTATGGGTTGAATATGCAGCCAATCATTGATACACATGTTCAAGTAACTCATTATAAAATACCTCATAAAAAGCATCATATAGGTTGTTCTAAACCCATTTTCTCAGCTTTTATCCTCTATAATTTGGATGCTTCAACATAAATCTATCTTCCACCTGTTTCAACTAGTGCTCAATGTTTTCAAGTGAAAGTTGGTACATCAATATATCATACCATTGTAATAAGAAAATCAAGATGGGTCCAGACAATGAAACTAAAATTTT
>JARHVA010004623.1:92500-97500 GCA_037957365.1 Torreya grandis
TGGTTCATCAGTTTAATCAGTTAATTCTTTTTATTTGTCTAAGTCCTTTTGATCTTTTTAAACCAAACACATAGAATCATTTGGTCATTGAACCTATTGAACCATTGAACCTTTAAACCAAAGTGGTTCAATGGTTCAACAATTTAATGATTTAAGCATCAAAAACTTGTTCTTTTGATTAAATCTACCTTTAGAATCCTTTGAAATTGTTGAACCTTGAACCTTGCAGCATTTGAACTCTTGCTGCTAATGTTGAACCTTTGAACCTGTTGAACCCGTTAAACCAAAATGGTTCAAGGTTCAACGGTTTAATGGTTCAATCCTTGCTTAGAGCTTGCCGATGAACTCTTTTGGTTGAGCCTTGTCATTGAACCAACTTTTAAATCACCTAAGTGTTGAGAGCTTGCTTCTTTCCTACAGAGTCCATACATATCAACTTGTGAAGTCCATTGAAGTTGGCCTGCAGAGTTTGTAGATTTTCTTCCTGTAGAGTCCATAGATTTAAGCCTACAGAGTCCATATATTTAAGCCTACAGAGTCCATAGATTCAAGCCTATAGAGTCCATAGATTCAAGCCTATAGAGTCCATAGATTCAAGCCTACAGAGTCTGTAGATTTTTGAGAAGCTTGAAAAATAATGAATTTGAATGCTTAGAACAAATTTTGAGAAGGGCAAAGATTATTTTGGTCTGAGGACCAAAATATTTCAAATGTTGTCCCAAAAATGAGTGATATTTTTGGGGGACAATAGCTTGCTCTAGTTGGGGAACTTCTATCAATTGTAAAAAAGAATTGAATCGAGTAGAATCTAGAATCTCTAGTGTCTTCATGTGTACCATTGGGCTACGGAGTCATGTTACCTAGAAATGGAAGGCATCAAAAATGAAAACAAACAAAACAAAATAGAATTAAAAACTATATAAATATACATATGTACAGATGCAATTATCTGATACTTCAAGAGTTGAAGTGTTTCAAATGTTGTTTCCTAAGAGGTAGTGAAAATATTACTCTATCTTGATAAACTAGCAAGAAGACATTTTGTCCCCAGAAACAGTGACGGGCGAATGGAACTCTCCACTAGAAAACCAATTTTTTGTGTCTTCTTCTTAGTTTTTTCTTCTTCTTGCCCCATGGAAGGATGTGGTCTTCAATTTGAAATCCATAACTCCTTGCTTTCTTGGCAAAGGGTTCCATTGCCTAATTTTTATTTACAGCAACATGGTCCATTACCATAATTGGTTATTCTTCTAGTTTAGTAGCACATGATTAGATTGTCCACATCAAACTCCTGACAAACTATCAGCTTAGCATCTCCTTTGATGTGAAGGAGTTTGATATCTTCATCTTGAGCAATCTTCAATCTGAGTAACAGAGATTCACATCTAACTGTGTTGTTGGTGTTGCTGAATTACAAATTGCATGAAGGAAGAATATCTCCTTGAGGAGATATCAACACAGTCTCAACTCCATCAATGGTGGAAGAATTACTGCCATTAGATTCCAAGATCCAATCATCATCAAAAGCTGATCTCTTATCAAATTTCTCTTCATTAGAGATGGAAGATCCTTCCTTATTTATACTGTGCCCTACCAATTCTCCTAACACCTTATTTGGATCAATTCTAGGATTGTCAACTACATGACTTTCATTTGTAGAAACATGAACATTCTCTATGGTCAAGAAATAATTACCCCTACCTAAAGACTCAAATAGAATTTGTGTTGTAGGGGCCGATGTTTGGGTGACCACGTATTTTGCCTCTTTTTCAGGGAGCAATCTCTTCATTATGCCTTGGAGAGGGATCATTGCCTCAGATAGGTCCATGCTTAGTTATCCTCCCATGTCCTTGTATAAATTTCATCCAAGTAGGATACCATAGGATGCTATAACGTTAGCCACCAAGACAGTCATCTTGATTCTCTTGTCTAAAAACGTTGCAAATGCAAATTGGGCATCTTTGATTTGCCCTAGTAATGGTACTTGCTTGTTCTCCATGGAGAAACATCTCCCAAAATTTTTGGTCAGTGTGAGACCCAGAGACTCAGCTACTTTAGTAGGCATGACATTGTCAGATGCCCCAAAATCAATGATGCAATTGTTGAGATGATAACCATTTATCAATAAAGAAACATAGAAAGGTTCTAGTTTCCTAGGGGCAATTGGAGGAGTAATGACAAGATTATTTGGGATGGGCATGTTCTTTGGGGAATCAAGAATTATTTTCTCAACCTCTTGTCTTGCAGGGATGGTTTGGTTCTTGACACATTGGACCAACTTATCCAATTGATCAGGATTGGATTACAAATATTCAAATTCAGACATTTGTATTTTTGTCTTTTTGACATGATCAATTATGTCAAATGGTTGAATTGGATTAGGAATAGAGGAAAGCATTTTAACCTTTTAGGTTTTAGGAGGGATGGGAGGAGGGCTAGTTTGTAAAATTAAAGTAGAAGGTGAAGGTGAAATTGATGGACATACCTTTAGGGTGACCACTGGATCCTTTGACTAGAAAGGCAAAGTGGTTCCACACTTAGCAATTGTAATTGCTAGTTGAGGTTACTCCTCTATCTTATTTTTATTAGCTAGCTAGATTGATTGGTTCTTAGACCTGGTAAACACTACATATGATCCATCAATAGCTTCTCCTTTTCTTCTAGGTTCATCCTGGTAATTCAGGAAACCAATGTGGCAATCGCCAACTAATTCTTCTTGATCCTTTGTGAAAAGATCAATGTCATTTTCTTGCTCTAACTCAAGTTGGAAAGAGAAAACATGTTCTATTTTGAAATATCCAACTGTTGAGTTGGTTAGAGGAGCTTCAAGGGCAAGTTTCCCTTGTGGGGGAGGAAGATGATCTGACTACCCTTGATTCTTGGCAGCATTGCCTTGATATGACTGATTTGGAAATGTCCTTCTTGGCATATCTCTGTATGAAGGAGTAGAAGACATACCTTGTGCCATCTATCTTTTCAATATTAGCAATTCATTTGCCAACTTTTACACCATTGGATCAGTGGTGCTTGTAGATGAATATTCAAAAGATGATGAGGGTCTATTTCTATTTGGATCTCTTCTTATCTTCCCTACTAAGATGAGATCATCTTCTACCTCAGTGGCCAAAAGTTGAGCTATAGCAAGACTATTTGACTAGCACATCTCAAAAGAAAACTCACTTCAGGTAACTAAGAATTAATGAAGAAGCATTTGAGATTCTTAGCTGTAGGTTGAGCAATTACAGGAATTTTGTTCCTTAGTTTATCAAATTTGGCTATGAAGCCTCTCAATAGTTCATGAGGCTCTTTCTTCATCTATGTGAGTTGAGACAGAAGGGCATGTGCATCTTCTACAAGTTTGAATCTGGCTTCAAACTTAGCTTTGAGGGTATTCCAATCAGTTACTGACCGAGCCTGTAAATGATAAAACCAATCTACAGTGACACCTTGTAATGTTTCTACAAATATCTTGACTGCTACATCTTCAAATTCTACTCCAATTCCACCATAGGCTATGCTGAAGGCTACAATGTGTTCATCAAGATGAACTTTCCCATCACCATATAATTTGGGGAAATTCCTCCTTGAACTGCATGGAAGCTCATGTAGAGGTGGAGTAAGATTGAGAGGACCAAATGAATTACCATAGGGGCCTTGAACTACCATTATATGACTATGAAAAGGAGGAATAACAAATCTCAGAGGGGTAATTATTGGCAAAGCTTTATCAATAGCAGAAGTGGATACTTTGTTTGGAAATGGAGACCTAACTTTAGTGGGAGGAAAGCTCTTAGTTCGTTGGAGGTGAGATAGTGAAGGAAACATATCAAAATCACTTTGTTGTACCAACTCGAATATAGGTTCAATAATACCTTTAGCCCTTTGGCTTCATGTATACCTTGAATCTACCAGATTGTGAAACAAAAATGGAAAGGAATTGACCTTGCTTTCATTTGAATCTTGAGGCTTTAAACTACGCACTCTTTCCCAACAGCTCTGGTTTTGCAAATCAGATAAAATAATGGAGGTGGAGGAAGATGGTAAGGCTATAAATGGATAATGGGTAAGACATGAAATAGAGTCACCAGAGTCTATAATGGATAAGGGTTATAATGATAATGGGTAAGACACAAGTGATGTTTCAATCTAAAACTTGAGGTTCCAAATTGCACAAAATTATGTATATCCCTAGCATAGTCACCAAACAATGTTGGTTGAATATTTTGTCTATCAGCGTATTGATAAACAAAATAGGTCTGATCATCTAAAGTAGGAAGATTGGTCAACCAAATGTGTAGGTTTACCACATCAAAATGGGACTAATCTCTCCTCTCATCAAGGGGAGGTTCCCTATAGATATGCTATATATATATATATATATATATATATATATATATAGGGAACCTCCCCTTGATGAGAGGAGAGATTAGTCCCCTTTTGATGTGGTAAACCTACACATTTGGTTGACTATATATATATATATATATATATATATAGAAAATAATACTCAAGGGTAGGATAAATCATCCATCTCTCTTTTTTCAGAGATGATGCATGCAAATCAAAGGAGAAATCTTAGGGATAATGACAGAGAGCACTAGTCTTCTTTCAGAATTACCATTCAACAAACCATAAGAATCTTCTTGGTAGTAATTGCAAAATGTAACCAAGGTCGTAGTAACTAGCAAATTGAGATGTAGCACAAAGTCTCCACTTGAATTGCCCAAGAGTGAGAAACAAAGGACAATGAGGGCACAAAGTCATCCCAAGGTCCTTTACAGAGAAATAAAAAGAAAACACACTAAAGGCAATTATGGGGGCACAAAGTCTATCAATAGTTGGCTTCAGGATGCCTTCCTAACTACTTTCACTAATTCTACTTATTGAATTAAAGGAACAAGAAATATATTGACGAAAAAGACATAAGAATAGTTTACCCAACAACAAAGATATCACAGCACAAACTCTGAAAAGTCACTTGATTTCTTATTCCAATAACA
>JARHVA010004623.1:107500-240000 GCA_037957365.1 Torreya grandis
CTAGTTACTACACCAAAAACCAACTAGAGATAAATTATAAAAGGTGGGAATTAGGTAAGGGGAATAGTTTGAATAATTTGAATGATAATTACATAACCTAAAAATGGCCTCAGGTTGATGTATTTCTCCCTCTTAAGGTGAGTGTGTGAATCTTGATCTTTGATATATAAATGAAACAAGATATATTGACTTGAATTCTTGACAATGATTTCCCTTGGATTGAAATAGAAAAAAAATTAGACCTAGCCTATGACTATTAGAATAAATTAAAATTTAAATTAGGAAGATTAGTTATCTTTTGATCAATTTACAATGTAATTTTCAAGTTATTGATAGATGATGTTGTGAGATTCCTTGATGTGATTATATATAAGAATATTTGGAATATTTATATTAATCAAACTTGATAAAAGTGTGAGAGAGTTAATGTGAAATGTATTTAATTTCAAAAGTTACCATTTGATAAGGGGGACAAGGCCACACTAGTGGTCAAGACTACAAAATGGTCATATTTTCCAAATGTGGTCTTATCTCTAACTAATGAAGGCTATTGGAATCTGAATGTTAGGATTTTTTAAGTAGAATAAGTATGCTTGAATTATCTTTCCATTATTTAAAGATAGTATGTAAAATAGTGAAAGATTTTATAAATATTTCATATTTTTTATTCGATAGGTGAAAATATGGTTTTACAAGGACTAAAACCATAGTTTAGCATAAAAATAAGTAAATACAAAACAAGAAGGAACCAAGCCTATACAGCCAACCAAATTAAAAAAATTTAGTAAAGTTTTAACAAAATAAGGACCAAAAAAATAGACCAAAACATCAAGACACCTATTATATTTCTTTAACATAGGTATCTTTCCTATTGATACCTATTTTATTCTTCACATTTCTACTTATCATACCTCTATTTTTAGTTCCATGGCCTTCCACCATGTTTCTTCCATGTTCAATTGAGCCTTTTTCCTTCTCTACCATCACTTTTCCTTTCTTAGAGTTGGATCTCCCCAAGGTAATGGTGAGAATGTCTTTCCCTTTTTTTTAAGAGTCCATTTGGTTTCATTTTTATTCCTTCTACCATTTTTGGGCCCCCCATTCCTTCCCTCAATATATCTTCTTCCTATTTTGAATTATTCTATTATTCCATTAGAGACATCAGTTGCCTACCCATTTTTAGTAGATTATCATGTAAATCTACCAACTTCTTGTATCCCTCTAGAAGATGAGATGAATCATTATCCATCTTCCATAATTTTGTAGCTTTGAATTCATAGATTCAAAAGTTAGGGTTTTATATACCATGGGGGTACTAGAGACTTCTATTAGCCTTCTTGTCCATACTCTTTTTTGAGGGAAAAGAGTCTCAAGATTTATTTTTGTCCTTCTTCTTGACCTTATATGGGTGAATAGGGTAGGGGAAGGAAAATCCTCGTCCTTCTTTCCCTCAACTAATATCTCCTTATCATAGTTCTTCTCTTTACTTCTTTCCACAATATTGATTTCTTGGTTCCTTAGCAGGGGTCCCTCTTTTAGTGAGTAGGAAAATCAATCCTTGATGGATTATGTATGTAAAATGTTTTTCTTGGAAAGATAAGATTGAATATTTCAATGAGATGAGGAGATACTATGACAAAATAATATAAAGACTTATGATGTGTTTTATTCATATGAAATGTTGTGAAAACATGTGAGTGAACTTCCATTCCAAAGTAAAATAAAGCATTTCTCATAACTAGATATCCAGCCATCTACTCAAAAGATCAGTGTTGGGAAATTTCTTCTTACCCATTTGGAATATGATGTTCATCTTTAAGAATGCCTTCATGATCTCTTATTTTCACCTTTTATATTTGAAGGCCTTAGTGCCTTCATAATACATACTTGTGAAATCCCTGATGAGATCTTCTATGACATCCACTTTTACTCCCCTAAAGATAACTTGATGCTATTTCTATCCTATTGTAAAATCCCAAGCTAACATTTCATCATGCCCTTCAATTTAGAGAATAAACAACCTAAGTCTACCCTTTCTCAAATTTATCCAAACTTTTTGATTCACTTGGAGTTTTGCATAAGAAATGGGTTCACAGCGGTCCTGATCTCCCCCCATACTATTGATCTTATTTCTACTTACATGTTAAAAGTTGTAGATGACCAAATAGAAGTTCAATTTTTTTTTTAATCTAATAGCCATTACTAGGAACCTTTTTGACATGATTTGTTTCACTATTGGATTTTAATGTCATAATTATGACACAAAGTGTGTTTTGAAATTTCCTTAGGCATGATTATCTTTCTGACATGCATCCATGTCACAAACTTGAGAGGCTTGAAATTGAAAATCATTAATTGTCAAGGGATAAATATGGAATGGGATATTGAGGGGTTTAATCCATAAGGATAATTATGAGTTGATCATACCCATAATTTTAAGTGGGTCAGCCACCATTTTAACCTCTTGATAGATGTGTGAGATCAAAAACTAAGTTAAACAAAAGAGATAGATGGAATTGGTAATGATTTAGATGATAATGTGGGAAGATTTTATCTTTCCTGATAGGGTATCCCCTTCTATAGCCATTTTAGGAATGTTGAGCTAGAAAACTAGCTAGATGCCCCATAGCGTAGTTTTATCCTCAATAACCTGGTTAAATTGGATATCCATTTACCTTGCATAGGTCACAATAGTTGTCCCCAAATCATCCTTGATTACTCCACCCCCCACCTTTCTAAGATTTCATTTATATGCTCCATCAAAATTTAGCTTCAACCACCCCACTATGGGAAATTTCATGTTAATGGAATGAAAAATAGGCAAATACAAGTAATGATATTAAGATTAAACATTGTTAAGCACTTAATTATTAAATTTGAGTTTATAAAATTTCCCCATGTTTATTATAGTGATGGAATGAAGTGAAATTACAATATTAAAATAAGTCCAAACCTATATCTATTATTGTTCATATTTAAAAGATTAAAACTTGAAACTTGAAAATTTTAAATTTTAAAAGAGAGTAGGCAAAGAATACACTTAAAATATTATGTAATATAATTTCCATATAACTTGAAAATGTATATATGTGCACCCCATTATTGAGGCATTTATAGAAATGTTGAATCTATGGATAATTGAGAATGATCAAGTCTCTATTAAAAAACCTTCAAAATCCCATGAGTTGGAAATATTATATGCTTCAAATCTCATAGGTTACTCTTGTATAATAATTCAAAGGATGGAACCATGAAATTTGGATCATTATACTAAAACATTGATGTTGCATTTCATGAGACTCAAACACAGTATGAAAAAGAGTTGAACCATAAAATGTTGATCACTAAATTTAAACCATAGACATTTAAAGTCACTAAAATATAACATGGTCCACTTGAAAAATAAGATGAATAACATTGTTGTAGATAGATCTAGATTCTATTTGAAAAATTTGAACTTTTGAAACATTGAAAATTTCAAAAATTGAAAACTAAAATTTCCATGTAGAAACATGAACATGGATTCATATCATGTTCCTTATATCTATACTAAATTAATATTTAATTCCATTCGATTCTTGTAAGTTTTTGAAAATTTTAACTAAAAGTAATTTGTTCATACCAATTCATATGCATCAATTATATGTGAATGCATTCTTAAATAATTGAATAAATGAGCTCACATTATTTGCAAATGTCACAATAATATGAAAATTATAAGCCATGTTATAATTATGTCAAAAAAATAATTTGTTTTCACTCTTTGAGACTTGAATTCTTGATATAATCCCATTGTGATGCCCCCTTTTGACATGAGATACATAGCCTATAAGTCACATATATCACAATAGAACTATAAAATATGTGAACTATGTAATCATGTAGTATCATATTAATATGTGAAATGTATTATATCATAGTATTGAATACTACATTGAATTGCATATGAAACATATGTTAGATACATACAACATTAAATGACATAAGAAGGATGTGCATGATATGTATCATGGAAAAAAACTAAATTAGAAAATATAATCAATGCATGATATGAATAATGGAACCATAGTAATAATAAATGAGCATATAAGTAATGTTATACAATGCCACATAATTTTCATAGAATTTTATACATAAACCCTAAAGGTCACATATAAGGGATGTAAATGTCTCATAAACACACAAGGATAAAGTCCACACTCAAATGGAATGATGATGCCATAAAATCAAGAAAGTGTGTGTGTGTGTGTGTGTGTGTGTGTGTGTGTGTGTGTGTGTGTGTGTGTGTGTGTGTGTACATACATATCACTAAAAATTATAGTGGACACATAAAATAAGAAATAAAGTCTTAAATTATCATGTAGTATAGTAAGATGTAAAAGAAACATAGAGAAAATGAGACTAGTCTATATCAACCATATGTAAAAATGTCATTGTTAAAAAATAACATATCCATGTAACACAATGGAAACTATAAGTGATTATTAAAATATTTGTATTATATATAGATCAACATGGTAAAAAGGTTGTGGATAGATACAACATGCTGAATTGTTCATGGAGAATGAATATATGACCTTAGATTAGCAAGGTTTATGGGTAAATGGAGAGCTTGACATCAAAAGAACATGTAATAGTATGTACTATATCACACTCATATACCTCATGAGAAGTAGTGTGTACTAAAAATTAAAATATGTTATCTACTTAGCATGAAATAAATAACATATTAAATAAGTAAACTAACCACACAATAAAATGCTTAGAAGTTCAAATTTTTGAGTTTTTGAAAATATTTTGATGTTTTCAAATTTTTGACATATATGATTTATTTTGGAAATTTTAATAATACTTGTTTATTTTTAAATTTTTGAAATATTTGAACATAAAATAATTACAAAGTATAAAGAAAGAAGGATTCAAAAATATAAGAATAGGAGGGATTTGATCAATCTACAACAAGGTGCTCAATCATAATGTGGTAAGAAAGAAGGTAAAAAATGTGCCCTTAATGTATGATTATTTCAATAATAATCATGTAGATAATGATGTTCATACCCCCAATGATAAATAATCCATGTGTGCTCATGTACAAGAAGTTATATGTGATCATGTAAGTCAAATGGAAGCCATATTATTTCTCAAGAGGAAATATGAGGAATGTAGGTCATGAAGAAGGGAGTGTAAGAATCATGATGTAGGTGTCTTATGAGAAGACCTTAGGAGACAATATGCTTACTAAGAACATGAGACGATACTAAGTGACTAGTGACCATCAATGTATAAAGGAAACCTATTTTCTATAGACACTAAATTGTGTAGGCAAATAAGCATGCTACTAAGATCAAATCATGAAGTTAGATTAGTATATAAAAAATTAAAATGGACCTACCTTCATATGATGTGTTCCCCATTTCTCAGAACCCCTTATAGAGCTGTTGGTCTACTTTGAATATTGGATACTTATGTGAGAAAGTAGGTAGCACTAACAAAAAAATTATTCTCCTTTTATAATCTACTAGCCTACTGCACCCCAAAGAACCTCAAATAAATCATGAGGCCAAATGTGGAGTTTGAGCTTTGACTAGAAGAAGGAGATGTGTTTTGAATCATGCCTTTTAGTGTGATTGGAATTTTAAGAATATTTTTGGATTTTGTTTCATTGCCTTTTATTTTAATGATTTTGATTTTAAATGTTTTTATGGATTTTATGAATCCTCCTCCATACATACTTGGAATGACAAACTATGAGAGATAGAGTGATACACATGAATGAGCTATAGGCTTAGGCTAAAGGAAGCTAAGTAACCAAAGACAAGACTAACTAAGACACTTAGGCTTAACAATGAACCATCATGTTATCTCAAGTCTCAACCATGTATATATTTAGTTTGTGAAAAGGGAATAAAGGAAAAAGGAGATCCAATGTGGATCAATATAAGGAGTGTATAATGAGATAAATTGTTTTCTAATTGATCACATGGAAATAGGAATCGACTAACAGGAACCATGTTTGTATAACCAAGTCACAATGATAATTAATCATGAAAAATAGAGATAGAAAAGAAAACACTAACAAAGGCATAATAATGGAATGTGGAAGAAAAAGAATGTAAGAAATAAAGAGAAAACAATGATAAATAAAGACATATATAATCAAACATATTACAATTAATATAAAGTATGAGAGTAAAGTCATCATGTAAGAGAAATAATAATTTGACACAGTGTCAAATGATATAATAGATAGATAAAAATTAAATTGGATCACATGTTTAATAAAAATTTAAATATAAAATCACCATCCATGTGCTCATAAATATGGATAAATCTATCCACACACATTATCCAAAACATCAAATAGATATCTATGCAGTTGGATGTAAACTACTGCTAATGTCTCATCTATCTTGAGTAAGAACCAAGAAAATACGTTTCTCCTAATCTCTTCCATATAAAAAGTAGGAATGATGGATGGATCATACTGAAGAGGTTAATTAGGTTAGAGATGCTTGGGATAATTCATTGGAGTGGGCTCTATGGGATAATCACTTATGGAGAAGGATCCACTAGAGAGTGACTCATGGGTGGAGAAGGATCCACAGGTGATGGAGTCATGAGTGGAGGCACAAAAGGTGATGAAGGGACCATAGGATGGGATGGAACCATAGGAGGTGGAACCATGGGAGAAGAAGGAGGATACTTCGTGTGGGAATGACCTATGTGAGAAATGGTAGAAGGTCCAAGAATATCTATAAGGTGATCCTTAAGGTGTTGTTAAAGGATATAGTAATGATTGGTGTGATGGGTGCCACATTGATGCTATAGATAATACTCCTCACCATACTTAGGCATATATTTAGGTAGATCCTTTAGTGATGGCATGCATTTTTTTGAGGATTGAGGGTAAGAGGGATGCACGGTGTTAATATATTATTATATTTTATGACAATGGGTTGATGAATAATTATTTATTCCATGGAAGAAACATATGCACTTATGAGTGGTCTTAGTATAAACACTCATGGGAGAAGGTGAAATATGAGTATAAGGAGTTAGAGAAGACTTTTTATCCAATTTTGTGTGAAATGGATCCATATTAGGCAAAAGAAGAAAACCATCACCAAGGGAAGGTGCTGATGGAGAAGGAATGAAACTAGGCTAAATGGAAGGAGCAATAAAATCAAAATTCGGGGTGGGCTCAACAATAGTGGAAGAAGGAATATGCTCAACTATAGTAGGAATAATAATGGGTTTTGATGTGAGTTCCACTATGATAGGGGTGAAATCTACATAAGGTCTAATAACGGTCACACTCATCTCAAGGGTAAACCAATTATGGTGGTCATGGTACCTAGCAAAGTGGTAAGGCCCACTCATAGCATGATCCATGAGCATACTTCTATGATGTTCATTAGAAAATGGAGGTGTTGGCACCATCTTTACCTTGTCATAAAGAGGAAAAATACTAAAATTAGGAACTATAATTAAAGTAAAATAGGAAGATATATGAAAAAACTCAAATAAATATGAATGATAATGGATAATCTCAGATTTATAGGCTTGAATAAGATCACCTAATAATGAATCATCTAAGGATTAACCATCATCATAATCTAGTTTTTGAATATCAATGATGCAATTAGGTATGACCTTGTCATTCAAGGAAGCATGGTGAATATAATTATGAGCCTTGATCAAGATAATGGGAATGTCATCATAAGGATGTTTACGAGAATGAGACTACAAAGAAGCTAGAATTTGTGAGATGAGATGAGGTGAAAGATCCAAAGTTTTAATCTTTAATTTAATCTCATTAGACTCATCATCATAAAAATCTAAGAAGTTAGGAGGAATGTTACCAATGAGTTAGGGATTCCCATTGTAACCTCCATTTGAATTGATGAGGAAATTGAAAAGTTGAGACTCACATAATAAAAAACTGGGTAAAGGTTCAAGAGTAAAAATCTTTGAGACACCATGGTCTTGGAATTATTTGAAATTCTAAGGGTTAGTGTCACCTTTAACCCTTTAAATGGATCCATTATGAATTAATTTAATGCATTGGTAGGTGGAAGAAGTAACTACTCTCATATGATGAATCCATATCTTACCAAGAAAGAGGTTATAAGAGAGAGGAAAATTAAAGATCATCACCTTCACATCGACAGTGATAGGTGGGATGGTAATAGCAAACCACAGACAACCCAACGAGGCATTTTAACTTTTATCATATCCTTGACATGTATTATGTGTGAACTTGAGATTCCATTCTGAATATCCAAGGGTCTTAATGAAATCAAGAAAGTCAATACAGTTGTCATAACCCTCATCAATCAATGCACACTTGACTTGGATATTGCCTATTTAGACACTAATGAACAAGGGAGGATTATCCGCATGAATTAGAATCTCATTTAGAATCATAGATACTATAGGAAGTTTTAAATAAATAGAAGTATCCATTGTTTTGTTAACATGGATGGACATATATTCACATTATTATAATATACTATCCTCAGATCTAGATAAGGCTATTTCACATCTTGCTAGGGGAGGATGAGGGATGTTCATTTCAAATAATAGTTGCATAAGATGGTTTATATGATGTGAAGAAGTCCTCATAAGCTCAAGGAACAAAATTTGGGATGGGAGATTAGTGAGCTCCATAATGGGATCCCACTCATCATTACCTATTATAAGATTGTTGGATATATGTGCATAATGATTAAGAAGGTCCTCAGAAGGAGGAGCCAAAGTACATTGGAATTTATGTTGATAAGAGGGAGAAGGTTTATAATAAGGTTTTAAATTGTGTTGTGAATATGAAGCAACTTGTTTAGGTTTATTTTGAGAAATGGTAGAGGAAGTGTTAGTAAGAGCTTAATTATCATTAGTGTTAGATAAAAAAGATGGAGGAATGGTAGAAATATAATGGGAAGTGTCATCCAAGGGAGAGTTAGGATTCATATCATCAATGGTTATAATTTCATATTTCCCTAGCTCATTTAAATGAGTTGGAAAAGAATTTAGGATAACATGATATGATTGAGTTAATGGAGGAATGCAGATAGGTTGGGTGTTAATAAAAGTGACCACCCTTTGCATATTAGTCATGTTAACTACATTCTCTTCAAAAGTGGGATCAACAAGACTTTTAGAATTATTTGTGGAAGGGATGGGCTTATCTTGGGCATCTTGATTAGACTGATGATTAGGAAGAGGGTCTTTGTAAATATCAAAATGAGCATTATATTGATTAAAGGCTTCAGATTTAGTATGTGATTCATGAGCCTTGAAAGCAATGGCATAGGCTTGTTGATTATTTGTAATGATAGAATTATGATCAAAATTAGACCTAATGATAAAATCATGATCAAAATCAGGACCAAGAAGAAAATCCATGGATAAATTATGGAGCTACCTGCATGTCTCATGAGAGTGACCCCGACTAGCATGAAACTAACAAAACTTATTAGGATGATATTAGGATTTCATAGGATGAGTAGGGTTGAGTTATCATGTAATAGGCCTAGGTATATGCTTAAGTAATTTATTCAAAGATAGGAGTTTTTGAACATTAATGATATTTGGTGAAGATAAGTGAGGATTGGTATATTGTTGAGAAGGGGGAGCTAGTTCTAAATATTGGTTAGGAGCGATAGTTTGAATATCATGAATGGTGTCATAAAAGTCCATACCACTATCATTGGTAGCACTATGATTTTTTTTTTAGTAATAGATGAGGACCCATAGAAGGTTGGGGTTGCTCTAATTTATGCATAAGGAAATCTTGACATTTAGCTTGGTCAATAACTTCTTCCAAAGTACATGGGGAGAGAGAGTGCAAACCCAATATTGTAACTTGGCAAAAATGACATTAGTGAAGATATAGAAAATATTACCATTGACCATGTTATGTTCACACGTGTTTGAAATTTTTTTCTACCTTTTAACAAAAACTTGAGCAGTTTTTTTTCAAGTTTTTTCCAATTTATGAAGTGAGCCAAAGTGTTTTTAGGGAGATCACTAATTTGAAATTATTGAACTAAGGCATTCACTAAATATTCTATAATAGCAATGGAATGAGTTATATGTTGATTTTACCAATGTAAATTATCACCCATGAGGGTTTTGGCTAAGACTTCGGTAGAAACAAAAGTGTTCAATTTGACCCAATCCTTATAAATATTTCCCAATGTTTTAAGATAAAGGGTAGGATTAGTTGATCCATTATAATAAAATTTAGGGGTGATACCTCCTATATCAATATTAGTAATTTTAATGGTGAGAAGATCATTTTGAAGATGTTTAATGGTTTTTTTGACCAAAGGAGGTTGAGGGATGAAATTTCCTTGAGAATATTAAAGAGGAGGGGGAACCTTTTCGTTATGCATGCCCCAAGTCATTAGTTGAGGATGAGTTTGAAGATGGAAAAGGTGATTTTTCATTATCATCATTTGATTAATGTTATGAGATTTAAAGGAATTCATTTGATTGAGTGTTTGTAACAATAATTTATGGGTTTGATCAACATTTTTGGTATTATTTGAAGCATTAGAGTTGGTATTAGTGGCTTTGGTACCACTATTGGTATTGATAAGATCTTGAGAGGAAATATGATAATGTGAAGCACTAGTAGAAAAAATTTCTTGTGAGTGAAAAGATGGACTAGTGAATGGATGAGAAGAGGAAGCACTAGAAGCATGATTACCTTGGGTAGCAAACTATGTGCTAGTATAAGGATTAAGGATAGTGGATTTTATAAGAGGCCCACTAGATGTAAAACCTACCATGTTAGTGGATATATTAGTCATTGAGGTATAAGAGGTTAAAGAGGAATAATTCATGGTATTATAAGGGTTCATAATCAAGGGAAGAAGCTGAGAATCAAAGAAAGTGGTACCTCCACATCCATTTGAGAATGTGGGAGTAGGTCAGTGAGTCTCTTCAAATTGACCACTAATCATAAGATGGTAAATGGTAGAGGGATGTTTTCCTTAATGATGAGGAAATATAGAGATAAAAAAAAAAATTGGGGGTATACTCTAACTTGGGTTGGTCTTCTAGGGAGAAGAGATGATTGTGTTGCAAAGAGGTATTAGGAGGGGTTTCATAGTTCATTGTGTGAGTGGCTATGTGAACATTACTATAATTCAAGAAAGGAACCCTACTGTACATATGGGAGACCCTATGAGGATTGGTAAATTTCATCATGTTTGTTGAATTCAACTTAGTGTTGTCTTTAAACAAAAAATTCATGATGAAGGAAAAATATTGAAATCATAAGAGAAATATAAAGTCAAGGAAACAAGAACTGGAAAACATAGTAAAGGGTTGACTAGGTTGATATAACACAAAAAATAGAGCCTAAAAATAGTATAGGGTCAAGTTGGTTGATCTAGTATAGTAAACATAGGTTGCAAAAGTGTACAAGGTCTACTGGGTTGATCTAGTGCAATAGATAGGGAAAATTAGAAGGCCTAAAATAGACTGTATCAATTGAAATGACTATGTACTACGAATAATTTTATAAATACTTAGAAAATTAAGAATTGAATGAAAACAAATAATCAATTGTATCAATGAGGCTAATCTAATTAAGGCACACAACACAAATCCTTTCACCAACACTAGCTAATGTAAGTTTTTGTAATGTAAAATATAGTTGAATAAAAAGAATGCAATCAACTTGGAAATTAAAATCTAACTATTTGGTCAACCTAAATGTTTATTATATTATTATAATTTAGTTTTAAATGTCATGGGAAGTTAGCTATAATAAAGGAACTAGAAATTAATTAAGGATAGTTTTAAAACATTTAGGCTAAAAGGGATCTATATTGGCAATGGTATAGGCTTGGTATTGGGGCCTACCCCCTCGCTTCACACACCATAATGATAAGGGTGTTAGGTGATTATATAGAATATACTATTAACCATGTATTTATAATTGGCTAGAAAACCAAGTTGGCTTCCCCCTTGGTAATGAAATCCAAGTAGGTTGGCCTTGGGTAGACAATTGTTAAAGTGCTTGTTTAAGATTTTATGATTTGGTCATGTGTGCATAAAATAAAAAAATAGAGAAAATAAATAGTATATTTAAAACCACCTAATTATACTATTTTCTCTATTCTAATCATGCAAGAAATAATAAATTAAAGTGTGATCTAATTACTATAATATAAGGGTTAATTCCAACTTTGAAACATGGTACAATGTCGATATATTCGATAGTATATGCATGCAAAAAACATAGAATAGGGTTGAAAATGTCACATATATATTGTGAAAGCAAGGTCTAAAAATGAATAGGGTTGATAATTTTAATCCATTTATCTAGACATCACATAGAATATAGAATAGGGTCGAAAGGGTCGATTTAGTTGACTATATAGAGGTAGTTTTAAAGACTATAAACTATAAAAGGATAGACTACAAAGAAAGAGAGAAAGGATAGAAAGGAACCTTGGTGATTTTAAAGATGTGGAGAAGTTAGATTATAATCAAATAACCTTGATAGATGATTGAAAATTTTGCTAACATGGCTGACTGGGTTGATCTGGCTTTGTAGAAGCCTATTTTTGAGTGCCTAAAATGTACAAGGTTGACTTGGTTGACATAAGATGCTAAAAAGGATGCCTAAAAATTTACAAGGTCGATTGGGTTAGCCTATTATTTTATATTTGAAGTTTTTAAATCAATAAAATTGTATTGGTTTCACTGATTCAAGCCAATATCTTGTACCTAAAAACTTTTGCACAAAAATTAGAACTAGGTTGATGCAATCGACCTAGTATGGAAAATATATGATAAAAATAATTATAAAATAATGTAATAAGTCAATAAATCCTTCAAATTTTAGTTCAAATTAGGTTTATTAAAATTTAGTCAATCATAAATTCATCATGTCTAAAAATTAATCATAGCTTGATGAAGATAGAGCATACCTACACTTCTAATTAGGAATACATTTTTAAGCGAGATCATGACCAATATGGGGATCCACTAGACCTGATTATGGGATCTCTTATCACAATACACTATAAAGTAATATATAAAAATGACATATAGGGTACACAACCTATCAATGTGTTTAAAAGACTTCTTCATAATACAAAATTCAAAATCTGTATGGAACCCTAAGATTTATTCCCCAAGTAGAATGGTCAATAAGTATATGTTTATTTTCACTTCTTATTCACTTATTTATTATCAATTAGTGGTAAATTAACTTGTATATATAGGTGGATCTTACCTTAAATATTTCCAAAAAATTTAGTCGATAGGGTTGACCTAAATGACCATGTATAACTCTAGATAATAATTCACCAAGTCCTGAGCAAGGTCAACCAAACATCAAAATTGCTCCTATGTAAAAATAACCTAGAACTATACAGGGTCAACCCTATACAACTGACTAATAAAATGGGATCAATATATGGAAAAGGAGGATAAAATATGGAAAAATGATTGGAATGGGTTCAATTGAGAAGAGAAAGCTTAGGGTAAATGGGTTTAGGAGACAAATGTGTAGATAACATGTAAAAAAAGGGTCAACATTATTAAAAATCACTAGTGGTTTGCTCACCCCTTTCTCAGTGCACCCCTTAAGGTGTACACTTAGAGAGATTGAGACTTGATAGGTTCCTAAAAGATACAAAGTGTCAATAACCAATAAAAGTTTGAAAATATTATGAGTATACAAATATTATTGTAGTAAAACATAATGTGGTTAGTTTATGCATATTTTTTCATTAATAATGGAATTTGTAATGGTGGTAATGTTAGATTTTAAATACAATTATGTTAGTTAATGTTCATGCATGCTTACTAGTTCACTTATTTAATGGATTCCCTACAAACTTTCATGACAAAATATTTATTTTACATAGAGAATGAGTATAGGTTTTATACCAAGTATTCTTATTCCTTATTAGGATCATGTGTCTATCATGAGTAGTTTGATTGAAAGTAGAATTTTGACCCTTCAAGCTCTTATATGACACTAGGCTTAGTCCATAAATGGTTTGCACCCATATGACATTAGGATTAGTCCAAGAAAGGCTTGTGCCTATGTATCTACCTAAAGATTTCTTTGAATTGATCAATTCCCCTAATTTAAGTCTCATGCCATGGCACAACTAACCCAATTAAACCCCTGATTCCTTCTCGATTTTTCTTTAGGTGAACACATAAGGCATGTGCTTTATGTGGATTGATGTGGTGTACCATAGTGTTTAAATGTTGAGTATAAAAGGAATACCCCATGCTTTCACTTGGTTACAATAAACTGAGAATTAACTAAAACAACACACTCTTTTATACAAAAAATGTGAATGACTCCCATAGATTATTAAGGGAGTGAATTCAATAGTTGGGAATTTAAGTTAAAAAATAATAATTTTAATCTTGAGTGAGTTTGTGTATTCTTGAATGTGTATTGGATGTTAATAACTTAATTTCTAATGGATTAATAATTGTTATAAAGGGTTGAGTTTGATTACATTACAATTATTCAAATACATCTCTCTTATAGTTTGACCATGATATTGTTTTACCTTTTCATTTCTATTGAATTTCATTCATTTGGTTGTTTCAATTTTATATGTGTAGAAACTTTTGTAGTGAAGTGTAGTATATATAATTAGACCTTTATGTGGACTAAATGTAGTCTGATTTAATGTTATCACATATCAATTTATTGAGAAACTAATTTGAGAAGGACCATTGCTCTATTTTGATTTTGGATTCATTTAAACTTGACTTGAGTAATTAATATAGAGTGTTGGTGTATTTTTATATAATGGTCTCTTCATTATTTTATGTAAATATAATTTTTGAAGTAAATGTCTTTAATTTTAAGATTCTATCGATTTAATTTTGAATCATTAATATAAAAGGATTTTAATCTTAAATTTATTTATGTAATCAATTATGTGTGGGATTATATTTGAATGGTTAAATAAGTATTTTTTTAAAATTATTTAAGTCTTAGGGATCCTATTATTTGATTTAATACTAAGTAGTCATAATCATTTTCCCTAAGTAGTTTACCTTATGTAAATAGCTAAAATTATATGTGGTTACAATAATTCTTTATTATCTAAATAAATCACTTATTTGGTTATTATGTCATTACATGATATTAAATATAATGCTGTGGTGATGTTATTAAAGATTGTAATTGCATGGTATTGATGAAGATTACTAAAGATTACTAATTAATATTTATGTCAATGTGTTTAACATGTTTTTCATACTCTTTAAATTGAATATTATTATGGGTGTTAATTGAATATTAATTCAACATTGTAGTTATAAACTTCATATGTTTATCTCAAAAATAGTATTCAATATGAGTACAGTAATACAAACCTTGAATACTATATGGTTAGAAAACACAATTATGGACATGTATTTCTAAAGTGGTACACATAGTATGATAGTAGGGATGACTATATTTCATGTCATTCCTATAGAAAACTATGTCAAAGCTTTGTTGTGTTTTTTTAACTTGAAAAATTATTAAGTAGTCATGTTTAAGGTTAAACTCACTAGTGAAATAAAATTTTTGGTGAGTTATGGGAATCCACTAGAAGGAAAAACATATCAGTTAGATAGTGGCAATTACCTTGGTGGAATGGTAAACGTATACCTTCCTTAAGTAACCATAAATGATTGATATATTTGTTTAATCATCTATGAGAAAGGTGGTTCAAACTTTGGTCAAGGATTCCACCAATGAGATTGATTAATTTTGAATAATAATTCCTACTTGAAACACTAACATGGAATTCAAAATTTAAAACTAATTCATCTTTCTTTCATTTATGTGTTTTGTGATTGAAACTATTTTGATAAGAAAATACTTGTTAGTAGTGCATCTGACTTTTTAATTGGTAGGTTTACCTATTAGTGTTGTGATTTAACAAACCAATCATTTTTAACTTGTATTTTTATGACAAAAACCTTAACTACTCATTATTATTTTATGAATTTTCTCTATATCCTTGTTGAGAATGTGTGTAAGTAAATATGTTATACTATTTAAATGTACAATTTAGTATTGGCTTGGTGTTAGAAATTGAGAGCCTAACACCTCATGAATGTTTTTTATAACTCATATTTTTGGGGTTAAAATAAGAGGATTTAGGTATTAATGCATTTTATTGGATTATTAAATCGATAATATGCAGCCTTTTATGTTATTACTAAATAAATACACAAAAGTCAAATGGGATGCCAATTTTCAACATTGTTTTGATGTAATCAAGTATTATTTTATTAATCCACTTATTTTGATGCCACTAAAACTTGATAGGACTTTATTTCTATAAATTTATTCTATATATTATGAATTAGTGGATTTATTTCTACAATATTAGAATTATTATAGATAGTGTGCGATAATTGGCATCATTCATACACTAGTTTACTATGAAATAGATTATAATGTGATGGATAAGTTATGTCTGACATTTATCTTCATACACAAAAATATGACATTGCATGGTTTTTAAATAGAAACATCATAAAAAATGTGGGTCCATTAATTATTCTCATGGTAAAGCCAATTTTTTCAAGATGTATAGTTAAATGGGTAATGTGACAAATGTAATTTGACTTAAATATTATATCTCAAAAATACATAAAATGACAAGTAATTTTATATCAATTAGCTACACTACCACTAGTTGATATATTAACAATCAATGATGGCATTCAAAATGACATTGTTGCATATCATATCAATGATGATAGTTGGATCATGTACTTCAATGGATCCAAATCATCTATAAGTGGTAGAACTGGTGTAGTTTTCATTACTCCCTAGGTTATCCTATATCATTCTCATATCACTTAGGATTTTCATGTATAAGTACTATAGAAAAATATTAAGTATTGACACTTGGATTATGCATCCCACACACCTTTAAAATCAAAGATATTTGAATGTATGGATATTATAATTTTTATATATTTATCAAACAAAAGAATATAATTTATCCCATATAAATAAATGTTATAATGATTAAAATCATACTTTGATATGTTTATGATTGAAATCATAACTCAAAAACATAGCCACCATGAATATGTTATAGCTAGTGAAAATTATATGATTCCTATTGAAATCTATGATGAGTGGGAAAATTTTAATGTATGATCTTATTATGACACCCATTAGTTATGACACAAGATATCAATGCATTTACAATAATGACAATCACACATAGTGCACAAAATATGGAATTGTAAATTAAGATCTATATTTATTTATGTATGAAGCTCTAACCTCATATAATTGTTAAAATCATGAGAAAATCAAGTTATAAAGAGATTAACTTAGTTATTTTCTTATTGGATAGGTTTTTTTTTAATATATCATTGTATGGATAGTTACTTTGATACCTTAACTTTGAGGAGGCTAAGATGTCTTAAATCAATGAGGGACCTAATCCGATGGATCATGATGATACTAATGTTAAGAATGAAAAACATACAAATTAGGTTATCATAGAATAAAATTTTGATAATGAAAACCATGAGTCTAATGAAATCAATAACTTGATAAAATAGATCATGGTCAAGGGAAATCAATTACATTATTTCATGAGCATATTCATCAAAACCTTGAATATATTACCATATTAAAAACTAAAAAATCAAAAATCATAGATGACCAAGCAAGTCCATATATTGATCATGCTATTATAATCACGAGTCATTCCCATATACCAACAACACTCCCCCTAAACATAATACAACCTAATACTTATAATGGAGGCACAAGATATGTATTTCAACCTTTGTTTCCTAAAAATATTATTTCTAGATCTACCATGGGGATAATAAATGTTTTAAATCAAATACTAGTTTCAATGCCTATTACTACTCAAACCATGTTTACATCCCCTTTGATGACTACTCAAATTGCTAATAAACCGCAATGGATCTACATTTCAAAAACTTCAAGTTATAAATACATTGGATGAAAAGGTTACAAACATTGAACAAAATGATTTAAATTCTCCTCGTGCTATTGATTACCAAGATGTGTTGCATAACCCTATTGCACTTGAGATATCTTTATATCCTTTACCAATAGGTTTTATTATACCTAAGTTCACATTTTATGATTACAAGGGTGATCCTCAACAACAAATTCAATATGTATATGCATAATGAATTTATTATGCTTCCAATGATAAATTTTGACAAAATTTATCCTAATAAGGCTTGAGGAATATTATTTCATTTGGTTTTATGATTTATCTCTCTAATCCATGAAAGCATTCAATGCAGATAAGTTTTTTGCACACTTTTCAATTCATATTTCCAATATTAAACAAAGAATAAATTAACCTATCAAATAACATATCTTGAGGTACAAGATAATGTTGGCTAAAATGACTAATCTTATTGAAGATAAAGAGTTTAAATACATATTCAAGGAAGACTTACTTTCTATTTTACATGATTCCATTGTTTTCAAGAAGTTCAAATATTTTGATGACTTATGCCATGTTGTGTGGGACCATGATATTAATCTTATTTTATTAAATAAAATCATGTAGCAAACACACTAGTTACATCTACATTTAGTACCAAGTTTACAATGAAACCAATATATAATGTAAAACTTCTTGAGCCTAAAAAGGAAAAAACCACCATGGTTAATGTAGTCTCATAGTATCCTAATCATCTTTTCTTAACTAATGTACTAAGGAGATAATTTACACGTTTACATGATTTTCCCACTTTACTAATCCTATGATTAATAGAGTGCCATATTATATCTCTTTGTTATCCTATAGAGGTTGATATGAATAAACCTCTACCCAAAGGGTGTGATGGGAATGCTTATTATGATTAGCATTAGGTACCATGGTATTATATGAATAAATGATCTACCTTGAAGCATAAGATATAATACTTCATTGATGACCAAAATATACACTTAATGTTCTTCCCAAAGAATTAGGTTCACAATGTGGTGATTACTAGAAACATAAAAAAATATTTAAAGAAGGAACTAGAAATGAAAATGGAAAATAAAACACACCCTCCTCCATCACATTATGATCACCCATTAAATGGAATTATTGGTACCTATACATGGCATACACATCATATGGTTCAAATACCTTCTTTTACTTTTGATGATAATGAGGTTAGGCATGATGAATTTGATCTTCATTCATTATTCATTAAAGCATTCCTTGATCACAAGCCTATACACATTGTTATGACTAATAATGGTTCCAAAAATATTATTTGCACCATGAAATTACTTATGTATTTGGGTTATACTCATCATGATTTTCATCCTTCTACTAGATCAGTTAGAGCATTGGATGGGACCTCCCAACAGGTTCTTAATGAGATTGACCTAACTTTATAAGTAAATATTGCACATGTGGTTACTACCTTTTCAATTATACCTTCCATATAAATAATTTATATATTATTTGAGAGACCTAGTATTAATAAATTTTTAGTAGTGCCTTTTATAGTGCATGGATATGTTAAATACATTCATGCCAATTAACTAATTATAGTTTCTAGAATTTAGTATAAACATCATATTGAACAAGAAAACATTATGCCCAAGTACTTAATTATAAAAAATACTAAGTTTAATCAATTGAAAAAGGGAAAAAAATGTAATCCCATTTACTAGGTAGTAAGTATTGAGAGACCATTATGTCAAAGACATATAATGGATTCCATCAAATCCCCATCTTCTATTTAGGACCATATTTAGGAATCAAGAGAAAATAAACATGTTTCTACTATTGTTATTCCAAATAGGCCATAGATCACATAGATATGGTTTCCATGAACCCCTATTCCTTATATTACTACTTAAAAACCTCATAGTGCTATCATATATACATAGAGAATCATAAATACTATAGTGACATTTATTGCATCTATACATGTTCCTTGATGGTACCACCAATTCCTTGCACCAAATTTTGAGTGGGGAGATAACTATGACCATCCTTTAGATGAGAGCATATGATGATATTTCTTCTTAATCATATTCCAAAATAACCAAAAAAATAATAATTTTTTTAAAAAATCTAAAATTATTTTTTATCATAAACATGTTCTATTGGCTTCTTGGCATTTGTGTGTTAGTTTCATGTTGATGGATGGCATATTAGTTACTTATACATATACATGTGCCTCATTATTATGTGAGTGTGATATATGAATACATAGATATATGATATATTCCTATTTTATATGTTGGGCCTTCCCTCTACTCATGGCATGTGGACATCGGGGGCATATGCTTCTTTGATCTTGATAATATTAAGTTATATGGTTCAATGATCATCTTTAATTACCAAGTTTGAGATCTTATGTACTTCCACATGCTTTATCCATGATTATATATTTCATAAGGTACTTGATATATTATGAACTTGACATTTTTTACTAACACATTTTATCCATAGACTACTATGTTATGTTTATGTTGGTTATTTATACTTTTATTTATATACTTTCTAGAGTGTCTTACCTTGCTATTGTATTGCTTGTTCAAGCATTTGTATATGCTCCTTTAATTATGTCCCCCATTCCTATGTGTGGTTTATTTAACATTTTAATATGTCATTATATGTTTTATGGATATTTAAACATGTCATTCCTCACTTTGTGGGAATTTGATTAGGTTATGTGTCTTCAACTGTGTAACATTTCAATATGCCCCTTATTTACAATCTCTTAGTACCATTGTATATTGAATTAAATTTGATTGATATTGTGTGTTTCATTGTTTGCTTATAAATATTTTCCTATTTATATCTAAATGTTTCCATGATATTTATCATGCATATTATGCCTTAATGTGATCACATTGTTCTATGTGTTTAAATTATAAATTTACCTATAGATGTTCTTATATATGCTACATGGTTCCATTCACATATTGTTCAGTTGTCTTCTTCTTTTGAGGTGAGGTAAATACCATCTCCTATTACTCCCTCACCTCAAATAAGTGGTAATTCATATAGTAATCTTCTCTATACTTGACATATTTTTTATATTTAGTGGGGACATGCTTTGGAAGCATGTTCTCCACACTTATTCACTATTCAACACACCCAAATTTAGTAGGGGTATGTTATGTAAACATGTCCTCCATATTATAACTTATATTAGTTTTCATTTGTTTCCATACATAATGAGGGAATGTTATGTTAAAATACTATCCACACTTGATCAAAATTTAAAATTGACAACAACACATGGTTATATAATTCAAGTTCATAGTTGTGGTATAACTCTATACATTAGTACCACTGTTATACATTATTTTAGAATAAGACATATCTAAGTTGTATATGACATGCAATGTGTAGATAATATTAAAAATTCAAATTATTTTCATATTTTAAAAAAAATATATGGATTGTCATCACCCACTAGGTTTGACTGTATTGAGCCAATCTACTACAATAGTTGGTTCATTATTGGTATGGCTAGGTTGATTAAATCACTTAATATTTACAAGTTTATAAGTTGGAATTGATTACATAATATATCCTCAATAAATATATTTTATGAGTTGATTTTTTTCACTTGTGCTCACCAGGTTATAAGTATGATTGGGTTGCACCATTGCACTAATCTCAACTACGAGGTGGAAAATCACCTTTTATATAGGTTTGGGAGCATGTACCTTCCAATATATCTATATCATATTAGATATATGCACTTTACAGATCTATATATTTTTCCTAACCTCAATTTTAGTGATTCATAGTGATACATATTTCAAATCAAGTTTCCAATAAGCATGGTAGTTACATCAACACATAGGTGTACTCCTAAACCTTGCTCTTTAAATTTTAATATTTTCAATGCTTTCAATTTTAGATTATATGCAACGATTATTTATTTTAACATGCTCTTGGTTGTAGATCAATCACCATCAAATCAATCAATATAATCTCATGAAGAGGTAAGATGTGTTTTACACACCCATGTATACATTTATCTTTTAAACCAAGAATTGCATTACTAAATTAAAGGAGGCAGTAAATCTAGACAATATTTTTAAATTATATAGCACTTTAGTATTGTATACTTGGCAAACTTAGACCTTATCTCTCCCTATTAGTTATATAACTTTTCCACTTCATAAGTATTGAATTTTCACTATCTTATGCCCTTTGGTCTATATCTTGGTCCAACCAATCTTATGTTGATGACCCAAACCTTTTATCTTGCCTAGAATGCTTAAAATATGATTTTCCTATTCCCCTACAAGTTATGATCATGTACCTATTTTATAATTGTTAGGCCACAAGTGTTAGTCCCATACCCCTACATTAAATCTAATGTCCTACCATGACACAAGTGGCTAGTTCCCTAAAGTCATACAATTTACAAATGAAATGTATCCTAATTGTCAATGCTTTAAACTTTTAGGGTTTAACTATGTAAATCCTATGTTTGATTGAAGGGCTAAGTAGTCTAGATTAGTGAAATAATATGCAATAAATAACCAATAATTTGTTACATATTTTTACTTGCTTTGAATTTTTAAAATAATAATAAATATGTCTGAATAAATACTTCTCTAAAAAACACCTAATACATAAGATTTGAATGTTGAAAACTAAGATATAAAGAGATCTGAGTATCATCAACTAGATCTTTATGTCAGATCATCTCTTTCATAATATCATCCCATTTTGATAATATCACCATATGGATCTAGTGTCCTAAAAATGACACTAATGTCCTCTATGCAAAACTATTCCTAAATTTTAGATATACCTACACTTATATTTCTAGGTTATATGCATGAAGTTTGAAAATCTATATTGTGCCTATAATAGTTGATTTATGATGCAAACCCTAATCCTCCTTAAAATTAGGACATGAGATAAAGATTTTTGTTCATTACTAGAATAGGCTAGACATCTTAAAGACCCCACTATGAAGAGAGTTTCCTACATACCAATAATCTAAGGAGGGATCAAGCCCAATATAGTTCTCTCCACCTAAGTATTGATGCAAGTGCAAGTGATGCTATATTTATAGTTAATGCCTTGAGTGTGCTTGAGATTAAAAATCTATAAAATGTGGGATTAAAGTAATTATAGATGATAGTATGCAGTATTAGTGAATAATAGTGATTAATAACCTTGATTTTTCTCAACTAACTCCATGCTTGAATAGGTATTTCGAATATAATTTACATATAATAGATAGAAGTCTAAAATTCATGTATTTATAATGTTCTATATCTTATACAGATAATAAATTATGCTTAGGATGACCTTAATAAGGTTTTAATTTTGAAAATATATCTATTTTAGAAAGTTAAGGTAAAGGACATTAACACCTTTTTGGGGACACTAGCACCACGTGGCTTTATGTCCTTAATGTGGTGCTAATATCCAACTAGAAAGTTATTGGTCATGAAGGGAGAGGATCCATAAATGAAGGTTTGATAATATGTTTTAGCTAACTATGAATGCATGTGGTATGCACAAAGGATGGAAAAGTGTCATAAAAGGCTCTAGGATAGGTCTAGTTATAAGCTAAGGATAAGTTTTCTCAAGTAGAACTCTTAGCACTAAAATATCAAATTTAAGTGATTACATCACCCCCTTTATGCTAGAAATGCACCAATGTAAAATTACTAGTATAAATGAAAAACAAGCATACCTAGACTTACCTAGGAAGTGAAGCCCATGTAGCTAAATATGAGTATGTAAAGTTGTGTCTAAATATTTGAATCATGGTCCAAAGCATGACCTAAAATAAACATGCATAAATTAGTCATACTTAAGAGATATCAAAATACAAAAAATATGCTAAATAAATAACTGAGTAAAGCCAATTAAAGAGATGGGAAATAGGAAAGGAATGAAAATACCTCATTAGGTATGTGAACAAATGTATGAACTTGGTAACAAACTATGTGTATGTGCATGTATATAGTGATCAAATCATTGAAAAAAATAATCTAAGCTAATAGATTGCTCAATCCTCATGTGTTGGTGGCTCAAGAACTCAATCCTATTTGGAATCCATGATTTCCCACCTCTACTTGGTGGATCATTACCTACAAATAACTTGAATTAGAATGAAAGTGTGTATAACCCTTTCATATGGGTGGATTAATAACTCAATGACTCCATCATTACCCACCTAGATGTAGTAGATATATCTAAAACTGAAATATGCAAAGTGATAAAAATATCTAATTTGGTATATCTAACTATGTATGTCATCTCTATGGCCACTTAGGTATATTAGATGATTTTGGGCCATTCAGTAATGCCAACCACTATAGATGGAGTAAGGCATGAAATTAGTGACAATATAGAATATGATGTCAAGTGTATATATCATAGAGAATGACATGAATTTTTCCATTCCATCTAATCAATTTATGTTTACTTGAGCATATAAAAATAATGTGCCATGCACATGCCCCCAATATGATATCTGAGTACACTAATTATGGACTAATTTTTAATAACTATATCTGATAATCTAAACTAAATATAGGAATGATCATGCCATGCATTATTCCCCTAATATGAATAATTGATATGAATTTAAGTTGAACTAATGTGAATTTGAGCAAAAACTAATCATAACTATTAAACCTATAGTTGCATCTATGCAAACATGTACTATACCTAGTGTACTATTCTAGGTAATCTAAACTACACTAAAATTGGGGCTACCAGATAGTAGCACCATGTCTTGGATAGTATCTCTATGTGGTAATAATGTCCCTATCTAGTCTCTAATGTCTATTTGGTTTAAAATTTGAGTCACTATACTAATTTCCAATTCTCTATTTTTTCTTGTGTTTTACCTATGTCTAATTTTATGAAACTAAACCTGTGAAGAAAAATATTCTTTAAATGTAATGTAGGAGCCTGATCCTTATGATAAACCCCTATGAATACCCCCTAGTTTTATGGTATTTGTTGAGCCTATGTAAAAATTATCCTCAAAATAAATAGCTCTGCAACATGTGTTAGTTGAAGCATATATGATAACTACATGATAATTCAATACAATGTGTGAACATAACATTAGAATGTAAGAGAATCCAAGAATAATTATGTAATGTAATATGTATGTTGTGTATACAATTACATAAGGGTTTCAAGATAGATGTAATTAGTGTGTATAACAATAAATCTAAGTATCTACCTAGGGTGTGGAGAATCATGTCCATCATGGCACCCAAGTAGGAAGGGTAGATGTATGAGATCCCTCAGGGAATCAATAACTATTATGTTTAATAATAAAATACAAGGGTCATGGCTATGATGAATATAATAAATAATACATAAAAAACACATGATGAACATAAAATAGGCCAAGGGGATGCACTACAATGGACATGGGCACATGTCCAAGACATACATGAATAGAATTAGCTTAGAGCCAAATAATAATGGTATATTCAAATTCCCTTGAATATAATAAGCATAGAGAATAAAATCAAGTTTAAACTAAGAAATTTAGAAATGAAAGCATACATGAATGTAGTAAAAATATATGTAAGAACTATAATGTACATATGTTGAGTCTAAACTAGCGATATCTAGAAAAAAATATGAGTATGAGTAGCAATGATCAATATCAATATATAAAAATGAAAAAAATAAAATGTATAGAATCTAAGGATAAAACATAGTAATTAAAATTGTGTATAAGATACCCCTAAGTGGGTGAATATATCAAATGAATAATATAGAATCAGTATATATAGCCCTAATGGGTATATGATAACAAGTATAAATTAATATATTGGACCTAGGTCTTGTATACAATATGTAAGCACTTGAAAAGAACAAGTAAAGAATGTATGTATGATAAAACTAACTATACTAATATAGATAACATATGTAGTGTCTATAAAGTATAAAAACTCTAAACATATCAATGCATATAATATATAAATTTCATATTTTCTAAGTAAAATTTAAATGTTTTGTGTGTTTTGGCATGTTATATTATTTTTATATTTTGTAGATATAATATATGTACAAGCAAATGAAAATAAACTATGTACAAGTATCAAGAGATAAGAAAGTATTTACAAAGAAATGGTGGAAATGTAAATTAAATAATATACAAGAAAAGTGTAATGTACCTATATACCCAAGAACACATACATGGGATGTGGATAATTAAATAGTCGATTTGATGGAATATCATCTAGTGTTAGATACTCAATATATCTAAACTAAAATAAGTCATCATCATCATATTCATCACACCAATCTATATGTATTAGTGGATCCCTATCCTTGGATTGAATCTAGAGTTTGTTCATCTGAAATGCATATTACTCAACTATATAAGATGTCTCTTGCATGGTCCCAAGGTAAACCACATTATACCATAGAGTACCTATATGAGACCTATGGTTCTCATCTACATCATCATATAAGATGTGAACCATGTATCCATTATTAGTTAATGTCAAGCAAAAATTTGACCAATCAACTATGGCATCCATCACTTGTAACTATGTACTACCAAGTGTAACCTATAGATGAATTTCCCTACTTAAAATGAATAATAATTTATTGGCCACCTTGGGACCACAATAAACTAGTAGTATAATATGTCCAATGGAATATTGATAGTGTATATCATATTGTAGCTCACTCTCCTAATAACCAATGTGGTGTAAAATTGATAAAGTGTAAGTGTTATGATTAGAATACTCATCTATATACACATGGGTAATGTATCTATTTTCAATAATAATTTGTACATTCAGATCATTATATGAATGCTTATGTTGGCAATGACTCTATCGAATTGATCATATCTATGAAGGAACTCGTATTGATGATGGTTGTCATTCATATAGAGGTGGAGGCCATATGATCTATAGAGTGTCTTTAGCCTTAAATTTATTTAGTTTATGTTATAATGTAGATCATGTGTATGTAGCATGTTATATGATTCTATGAATGTGGTAAAAGGGTTGACCTTCTTATGGTGATAATTTGTTGATTTATTTATGTTCAACTATGGTTAATATCATCAATCTTATATCAAGTAGTATCTTTAAGATCTAGTGTAGTGTATCCTATAAACTCCCTACCTGAATATGTATAATTGAATTGATATCCATGGATGTAAACATATGTAATGAATGGATCAAGGGATTTTTTGTTGACTATAGCTAAGTATGGGAATCTATAACTATAGGATATTAAAAAAGTGGTGATATTAGTGTAGGGAAAGATATAAGTGCCTTTGAATTATCTCTGAACTCTCTTGGGCCCACTAGTGTAAAAATTAATACACATGAATAATCATTAATATCTAAAAGTGGTTGATCCTCCTTTGTAGTGGCCTATGAATATGTGTCAAAATTATGAATGTAAACCTCTTTGAAATTAACAAGTACTCGTAACTGTTCTATAAGAATCTCATCATCTATGCTAGGTGAGGATATAAATACTATGAGAGTATTTTCCTCTATCATTGGTGAGGGTAATTGTACTAGAGAAAGTTTTGGAGATGGTAAATGAATAATCTTACTAGAATCCCCCACCTCATATGTATGCATATACTCAATGGGAATCTTGTGAGGTGGGGACTCAATGAGAACATGATGTGTCTCATTTGATGATGTACTTAGGGAAGGATGCTTGGTGAGTCTACAATATCTACATGGATAATTATTTGCCAGACATGTGTATAGGTACATGTCAGGTAATAATTTGATGCATCTATGAAAAGTAGAAGGTATACCCTCCATAACATCTATCCAAGGTCTCCTGAATAACAAGTTATAATGCAAATGATTTGGTATCACCTGAAAGTGTGATTTAAGGTTTTTGGTCACACTATGATGTTTAATTTAATTGAACCTAATATATATCTAGGAATTTCATCAAACCCTTAAATATTATTATATGTCTTTTGAATAAATTATATATCAACCCCCATGTTTTATAGAAATGAGAGGTTACAGATATTGAGTCTTGAGCCAATTTCAATGAGAACTCATTTAATATTTATGTTATAGACTTGAGCATAAATGAAAAGAGGAAAATTTTTATTAATTACTGGCTATGAAGGCAAGCACTCATTTTAAAAATATATCACATTCTCCACATCCTTTACAATGTTCATGATATATGAAAAATAAGATGGCTCAGTATCATGAGGCTCAAATGTATGATTAAGTGTTTATAAAATAACATATTTTGAAATTGTTGCTTTTTGAAGTAATTCTAATATAGATATTTTGGTTGGTGTATTTATCAATTAATCCATAATAGCAAATTATCTTTGGTGATCTCTGGGTCCTGTTGTAATGTGTTGGGGATGACGAGGGATGGTAGGGTTACATTTCTATTGTATAGGCTAAGCAGGCACCCTATTCTTCCTAGGAACAACTTGGACCATAGGATTTACTATTTTTTGTGGGTGAGTAGTAGTGGAGGGATGGGAGAATATATAATCAAGTGGTCTAGGTGGAGGTAGAATCAAATGAGTCCTCTAATCCCTCTATCATCTAGTAGTAGTTAGAGGTAACCCAAAGTGATCCATATAAAAATAGTCTGCATAAAAAGTGGATTCATGTGATGGAAGACCAATGTGTAAAATAAGTTTAACTTTAACCAAATCCATGCTAAGAGTAACACACATGTGTACTTTTCTATAAATAGTTGGTAATAAACATGCTAAACAAAGTACAAGGATTTTTACCATGAAGTGAAAGAGGGCCTCCATCATGATAACCATGATAATAATATGTAAATTAAGACTAATTAAAGGATGAAAATGTGAACCCTAGGGTAATATAGTGTTAGTGTTTTGTGTAATGTTTAAAGGAAGTCAGGTTCACCAAATATTTTAACCTTTTAGGGTTTAGCTATGTAAATCTTATGTTTGATTAAAGTTCTGAGTAGTCTATTTCATTGAAATAATATGTAATAAATAACCACTAATTTGTTACATATTTTGACTTACTTTGACTTTATAAACATAGTAATAAATATGTGAAAATAAAGACTTGTCTATAAAACATCTGACATAAAATATTTACTTGTTGCCAATTGAGATACAAACAAGTATGAATATTGTCAGCTAGATCCTTATGTCAGATCCTCTCTTCGACAGTAATACCATGTGGCTCTTGTGTCTTAAAAATCATGCTAGTGTCCTCTATAAAGGATTATTCCTAAATTATGGGTGCACTTGGACCTATGTTTCTAGGTTATATTATTTCATTAATGAAGTTTTAAACTCTATATTATGAATGTAATGATTGATTTATGATGCAAACCCTAATCTTGCTTACAAGTAGTGAAAAAGCTGAAGATATGTGTTCATTATTATCATAGGCTATACATCCTTAACACCCCACTATGAAGAGAGTTTCTTACATACCAACAATATAAGGAGGGATCAATCTTGATGTAGTTCTCCCCACCTAAGTGTTGGTGTAAGTGTAAGTTATGCTAGAATGATATTGGTCTTGAATGGCTTGAGTGTGCTTAAGATTGAATGTTTATAAAATCTAGGCTTAGGGTAATTTTAGATGGTAGTATGAGTAAGTAGGGAATAATATTGATTAATAACCTTGATTTTTCTCAACTTCATCCATGTTTGAATAGGTATTTTTCATTTGATTTCCATCTAGTTGATAGAGGTCTAAAATTTATGTATTTATAGTGTTATGCAGCTTGCATAGACAATAAAATATTTTTAGGATAAGCTTGGGGGGGTTTAATTTTTAAAATATGTCCATTTATTAAAGTTAGGGTAAAGGACATTATCACTATTTAAGGAGCACTAGAACCACATGGCTCTAGTGTACTTAATATGGCACTAATGTATAGCTGGTAGGTTGTTAGGCATGAAGGGATAAGATTAGGAAATGAAGGTCTGAGACCATGTTTTAGTTGACTATGGATGATTTTTGTGCATAGAAAGGATAGAAAAGTGTGATAAAAGGCTCTAGGATAGGTCTAGGGATAAACTAGGGATATGTTCTCTCAGGTATCAATCTTACCATTCAAATACCACTTTTAGGTAATTAAAATCAGCTTAAGTGATTTAATGTGAGATATTTATCCAAGAGTATTGGAATAAATATAATATCAACCCTCATTCACTCCTCACCTATAATAACCTATCAAAGACCAAGGAAACTTATTAAATCATTCAATAAAGAACTTAATAAAGTAAAACTTATCTATTTTCTCCTATTTTCATATCAGTCATAAAGATAACACATACACAAGTATGAAGTATTAAAGGATCATCCCAAGATCCCCATTTACCAAGTTATAATATAGGACAGTGTTAGACATTTTTTTCCACATATTTCATGATTCACACATAAAACAACATGTAAGGAAAAACTACAGAGGTTTGAGGCCCTCTTTAGAGTAGTGGATATGTTGGAACACCTATAGATTAGGAATCCAAGAGATGTTAGTCAATTATTAGTGAATTAATATAAAAACAACTAAAATACATAGCCTATCAATCCTAGTCCCTAGGTTAAGTTATATAAACTACAAAAAACAAATGCAATTTGAAGATAAAGATCCATGCTTTAACCTCCCTTGAAGAATCACTTGAAGAACAGTCTAAAGAGACTGAGCTTAGTTTTAGATCTATAAGTCTTTATCAAGTTTTGAATTATCATACAAGTCAAAACTATCATTTTCTACACTTAAATTAGCTTTGGCTTGGCATAAGAGTGAGGAAGGTCCACTTGTACTTTGGCATCATAATTTTGCATGGAGAAGCTTATTGAAATGAGAGGTATGAGGCTCTTATTTATAAATTTATTGAATCATTGTGAACTTTTCATATCATCTCAATATATATGGTTGAATATTAATCCTCAAATATATGCACACACATAGAGTGTGTAAAATGTTCCATTTAAGGCCTTTGGGAGTATGGAAGGCACATTGGAAGAAACGTGTAGTCATTGGTGCTCCTAAACTATTACAAGAGGGGTGTAAGAGGAAGAGTGTGTAAGATAGGTGTAAATTATCTTGGGTGTGTAAGTGAATTTTAAGACATGTCATAACATTTTCTTTCTTTCACGCTTTGCCTGATAATGTCATTTATTTTATAGGTAATATTCCAACTTTGAATTTAGTAAAATAGGATAATTCCCAATCCATGGATTTTCCTATTAGAAGACTGATTAAGATTGATTAAGTAAGATTAATAAAATATTAGAAGAATGGTGGATTTTTGTAATGTTTTTATTTTTCAATCAAGTAGTAACTTAATTACCAATGAAGACACTTTCAAAGGGTTGATTTAATTGAAGATGCACTAAACAAGATTAAAGATGCAATACAATCCATTTCGCCAATGAGTGAAGTATTGTTACAATTTTGGGGTAAAATAATAGTTGTGAAAGTAAATTTGGTAAAGTTGGATATTTTTTTATTAAACCTACATATGATTATGAAAATTCATGATGAATACATTTTACACATAGAAGTGGTTAAAATGAAGTGTCTACATTTTGTCCCTATTTGATAAGGCATTTTAAGACACTAGGCACATTAACATCTTTTCAAATAACAAAAAAGTTATCAATAATATATTTGATAGCATTTGAAGAATGATTTCTTCACTCTTATCTTTTTTTATTTAAATTTAATGAGTTTGTAAATTCATTTTGATGCCATAAAAATTTCTTGATTAACTATGGATTCCCCCTTGAGGGGATGGCTAGGGAATAAATTGAAATATATGAGACCTTGAAAAAGAGATGAATATGTAAGAATGAGAGAAATTATAATAAAAAATAGATGATGGGCATGGCCCCTAAAATTTCAATACTAGTTGATCATAATAATGTGCCCCAATAGGGTGTATTTTATCCCTAATCTAAGGAGTTTCCATTGTAGGGTGAATTTCATCATTGATCGATCTCAATGGTTTGCCCTAGTAGGGCAGATTTTCATTCTAAGAAATGATGATTAGGTAGTTGAATAATTGGTTAGGTGATATTATACAAAGAAAGTAATTATTATATCATTTATTATTAGACTTATAGATCTTGATGTTTTATATAGCATTAAATGGTATGCACCATGATAAACAACACCATTGTGATAAGGCTACAATGTGTATAAAGACTAACCCTTGATCTAATAGATAATTGAAAACAATGCACCAATACTAGAAACCATGTTAATAATGTATACATATGTTAATGTATGGTCTCAAGTATAGATTCATGATAGGAATCACCATGATTATGACCCTATAAGTATAGTATCTTGAGTCAAGGTGATAATAGAAAAATGAAACAAACAAGCAAGCAAAGAAGCAAGGAAAAATAACTGAAAAGAAAAGTAATAGAAAACATCCAGTTTCCCAAAAGAAAAATCAATTAAATGCACCACAAGTAATAAAAAATAATCAATATTGATAAACACATCATAAAATAAAAAATAGTGAATCATTTGTGCATCTAAAAATAAGGTGTTAATCTTGGGTTTTTGGCCCCTAAAGCTCTACAAGACAACTAATAGGAAAATGTGGTAACCTAAGTGGAAGGGGAGAATAGAAGAAAAAAGAAGGTGTGGCTAAGTTTACTCCAAATTTGCCATGCAAGTGGACACTTCCTGCATAGTTGTATGGAATTTAGGCTAAATGTATTTCTCCAAGGGATGTGGGAAAGAATAAAAGTTATGACAAGTAATATATTTTATTATATAATAAAAATAGGAAAATATATACTCATAAAATGGTGAAAGTGTTTTGATGTAAATTGATTAAAATGGAATGGTAATGATACTATTTGAGCTAACATAAGATGTCCCATGCATCCAAGTGTTTCCCACATAGTCCATGTAAACAGTAGGCTGATGGAGTTCTCCCAAAAAAAGGGAGTTAAAATGATCAGGAATGGAAATGGTAAATGTTAATTATCATGGTTCGATAATAGGTTCCCACTCAATAAATGTAGTAAATCATGCCATTTAGAATAAATTTAAAGGATACTAGTGAACAAGATGATAAAGCAAATTGAAATTTTGTGGTCAATATCTTTCATGGGGATCATAATCCATTTTTTAGACATAATTTATTTTTATTTTGTTTTGGGGATTTTCTAAATTTTAGGATTTTTTGGCATCTTAACTCAATAGAGGATATGATATGACAAATGGTTTGACTCACAAAATTAAAAGAGTATAGCTTAGATTACTTGAAAAATAGTGTTATCATGGCTTAAATTACTCATAAAATGGTGAGAGTGTGGCTTAGGTAACTCAAAAAATTGTGAGAGCATGGAAAAGTTGGTGACCAAACTGACCTCAAAAATTGAATGCTACCTATAAAGTCTAAATGGATCTTAGGTCAATGTAGTTCGAACCTAGTGGAGGTTACTATGAATCAAAAGTAAGGTTGAAAATAAGAATGTAATAAGAACAAATTAAATGGTATAGGATCTAATCAGATCCAAAATATGCATTTCAAAGATAATCATACATGGAAATCATATGTAAGCTACTCTAAGATACCGATCATCTTGGATTTGATGATGGTGACCAAATCAAAATATTATGCTTGAAACTTTCTCTAAATTTTGGCATCTAAATTATATTTTGTACTGATAAATTGGAATCAAGATTAATAATGTTAATATGATGAAGGAATAAGATCAAGATGGAGTAGCTCAATTGGAAAGTAGAATGAAGGTAAGGTGATTTTAGGTCATGCCCCAACTACGGGTCCTCATAAACAATGTTCAATAAAATAAAGTAAAAAATGCTTGAGATGCATAATATTTATGGGATAATCAAGCTTGTCTCCATATGGTGTAGCCAATATTTATGCTTCAAATCCACAATTTATTGGGATGATGAATGGGCCCAACCAATTAGGCTCAAATTTTCCCTTCTTTTCATAGGAGGCATTAGTATTATTTTGATTTTATTTAAGGACTAAGTTAATAAGTTCAAAGTATTTATGTTTGATATGATTTTATAGCTATGACATAACTTGTTTTGATAGTCCTAGAGATTGTTCAAATTAACTACCCATTTTTCATCAAGTAGTTCTAATTCTTACAAATGAGAAACTATTTATTCTTATCAAATTGACTTGGGACCAATAATATCACATACCATTTTAGATTTGAAACATTATTAAGATGACCTTAAGGGATATTAAATAAGAAACCAATAATATATAGTATGATATATAATTTATATTAGTGAACTAATTATTTCCATTAAACTAGTTGTTCAATTGTTTTCTCTTCAAATCTATTCAAAACTAATGTGTTCAAATCTCAATTTAAGATGGTCCACCATATTATTGTAAGGAATAAACTTGTCTTATTTGTTCTAGTATTGATCTATCACCTATTTAATAATCAATTGAGAGTTTTCATGAATATGTAATTTCTTTATGTTCCATTGTACTACTATATAAATCCCTACAATGAGTGATTCATACTCTGATCTATTATTGGTAAAAGAAAAACACTGAAACTATTTGGGGATGAGAAAACTTTGTGAAATTATTAATATAATATCATCCCATAATCCATGATAAGTATAGGAACCATAAAAATAAAATGTCCATTGTTGAGACTCAGAATAAGTGTTATCTAGAGTCATAATTGACTCATGATGAAAATGGAAAATAAGTGGCTTGGTATATAACAAGGGTGCTTCAACATGTTGATCTTCAAGTGCCTACCCATTAATTACATTTTTATGAACATATTAAATCTTAAATTCACTCAATATCATGATCTACTTGGCCATACAATAATTCAAAGCTACCTTGGAAAGTATATATTTGAGTGGTTCCACTTTAGCACTAACAATATGTTTGTTATTAAATATATAATGTCACAATTTTTGGGATACAAACACCATGGATAAATAGGAATTCTCAACTAAGCTATAAATATGTTTTTGGGAAACCAATTTTCATCTCAAATATTATATGGCTCAATCCTTCACATGATCATTATGTTGTACAAGAGTTACCCCAAGGCAAATTTAGTTGTTGAGATGTATAGAAGAAATAACTTTTCAAGTGTAGGTAGAGCTATAATAGGTGGATTGGAAAGATATTATTTTAGTTATTCAAATGCCTATTGAAAATAAATATTCCATGATAAAATGGTACCTTTCTTTAGAATATGAGTGAGGGGATGTCATCTGTCTGTCAAATGAGAAGAAACCTACCTAACAGATTGAATCTTGCCCTACAAGCTACATTTTTTATTTAGACTAGAAGGTGGAGGCATTTTTTTAATGGCCCTAACTTTGGATGGATTGAATTCAATTCCAATATAATAGATAATGAAACCTATAAATTTTCCTGAAGTAATTCCAAATATGCAAATTTTAGGGTTAAGATTTGCCTTGTATTCACAAGGCCTTTCAAAAATTCTTTGTAATTCATCAGGATGTCCTACTCTAGTCTTGAAATTTCCAAAAATATAATCCACATAGTCTTAAACAATATCATTAATCATTTCATGAAAAATTATAGTCATGTCATAGTGGTATGTGGTACCAACATTTTTGGTTCCAAATGGCATCACTTGATAGAAAAACATTCCCTATGGAATGATGAACATTATCTTGTTTTGGCCTTTAGGTGTAATTTTAATATTATTATATCATAATAATCCATCCATAAGAGGGATCATTCCATACCTTGTTGTGGAATCGATAATCATATAAATGTTTGGAAAAGTAAATTCATCCTTTGGGAATACTTTATTGATATCACAAAAAACTATGCATAATCATATTCTTTGTGCATTTTTGTTGACTAGGACTATGTTGGATATCCACTTTGAATAATCAATAGGATGGATACACCCTACCTATAATAGTCTTTCTAATTATTTTTGTAAAAAAATGGCTATGAGAGGTGTTTTTTAACAAATTCTATTTGATTAGATTGGCATCAAGGTGTAAAACAAGGTGGTGTACAATTAAATGAGAGTCCAATGTAGGCATATATGAATAAAACCATGAAAAAACATTATATATATATATATATATATATATATATATATATATATATATATATATATATATTAAAGAAAGGTAGTAAGAATCTCACATTCCTCTTCATTAAGGGGCACTCCAAGTTTGAACCATTTAGGATCGATATGTGTCTTAATGTTTAATTATGTGTTATCCTCCACAAGTAATGTGGAATCATATTATAAAATAGTATTTAAATTGGTACATTGGTATTCATATTCATCTTATGGATTGAATAGCTCACAAATGTTTCCCAAGAAGGAATAATCTGATTCACTGAGGTCTAGAAAGGGCCATTTGGTAAAGGCATATACAAAATCTTGGGAAAATTAATCAAAGACATTTTAATCTTCTGAACTAAGCAATTAATGGCATCAAGTTATAGAATAAGAGGAGGTTTTATATTCACTTGGAAGAGGGTGCACTTGCCCATCCAACAGTACCCAAAATATATTTACACCATGGGACTCATCTTTTTATTTACTTTTACCTCGATCCAAAAGTGCCTCAAAGAAGTATTCACTTTGGGACCTCAATATTTGATTTTTTTTTTTTGGTTTATGACTAAGGAAGTTTACCTACTCTCCAAATTAGGTGATAAGGTCTAGTGTAATGTAAATCCCTATTTGTGATCACCAAGTGGGAAATTATCTCAAAGTCACATAAATTCATACATTACCTCGTTGTTCTAAAAATCATATAATGGTATAAATTATCCTTATTGGTCCCAACGGATCAATTGGGTATGATGGAGGAAAAGAGGGGAATAAGATGGTATAAAAGTAATGGTACATGTGGTATTGGGTTAAAATAAATTGGTATCAACCAACTCATCATGGATGTTATAATAAGACTATGCATCATTATCAACATTCCCTATGTTAGATGATAAATTAGTGTCACTCTCAAGATCGAAGGGATTACCTTCATGTTGTTTGTATCTAATACCTTGAGTTATTTTGTGTTTGATAATTGATACTAGCTCAATAAGTCCTTGTTTTTTTTCTTCCAAGCCTTTTCCCTTGTAGGATTGATTATCCATTCTCCTTTTTGGGATAAGATACTTTTTATTTTGATAGCAAGTGTAAAATCATCATTCTACAGACATGTCATCATTGGACTTGATCTATTATTTCTCCTATGAAGTGGTTTTTGTTGAAAACCATAGGTCATTTATGATGATTATTATCCTTATTATTCCATTCCATTTTAGGAATTTTCACTTTATTCATACCATATGCTTTAGGCATCTTAGGTAATTTGGCTATATCAATCACATTACTAATTTTGTATTTCCCAAGTTTGTTATCTTGAATAGTGAAATAATTATATATTTTAATAGGCAATGTAGATAAAGTGGGGGAAATGGTACTTGGATCCACATAATTGTATTTAGGTGACTGATTGACTATTTCTTTGTTCTTATTAGGGATAGGTATATGCCAAAGTGATAGTTATAACTTGTGTATTCTACTTCAAAATGTTTACAAAATTGATATAGCTACAAGTCACCAATAATAGTAACCTATAATTTAGAATGGGGAAACTTGATGTATTTATAAATATTAGAATGTACAACATGAACTTCATGAAACCATGGTCACCTAAGAAGTAAACTATAAGATAGTTCTAAATCAATAGCATGGAATAGAGTATTGTGGGTTAGATGCCTAACAATAACAGGTAAACAAATGATACCCTAAGATTTTTGCTCCTCATTGTCACAGGATTTTATATTAATGGTATTTTTATGAAGATCTATTGTTATGTATCCTAGACCAACTTCAAAGTTATAATATTTAGCCTAGAACCATTATCTATGAAGACTCTTTTAACCTTATGTTAGGAAATGATTGCTTATATATAAAGTGGGTTATTATGAAAAGGTCTAAGGTATGACATATCCATTTGATCAAAGTTGGTTTAGTGGTGTACATCCAAATGACTCATAATTATTTAAAATTTATCAAGCACAATGCCACTTGGGACGTTAGACTAACATAAAAGTTCATTCAATATGTTTTTGTGGACATTTGATGTACATAAAAGATATAAAATACTAATTTGTTTTGGTGTCTATTGTATTCATCCCACAATATCATAAGGTTTGTCATGAGTTGGAAATTTTGGCTTAGAATTTTGAAGATTTGTACCTTGAATTGGTTTTTTTGAGGAAGAAGGTGTAGGACCTTGAATGGTAATTATAGAGCATTGATTTGAAATTATACAAACTCGAGTCAGGAGAGGGTTACTATAATTAAAATAGGGTGTGTGAAGGCCTGAAATGGTAACTCTTGGATGTTGATTAGATTTTGGGATATTATGATCCAAAAAAGGATTACCAACAAATGAAGTTGGAGGTCCTAGAATGTATAGTGAATGTCTTCTAGTATTATTGACAATTATCTTATGATTGATCTTAATGGTAGTAATATGTCCACTAGTGATGCAACCTATAACATTATACTTGTAATGGAAACTTTTAAAATTAACTAGAATGGAATGGGTATGTTGACCTTGAATCTGGTTATGTTGTTTTTGGTTCTATCTTTGATGATGAGGTGTATTCTAATTTTGATTATTATTGGAATTATTTTTTAGAAAAGGATTTTGATAGATGACCAAATATTAATTAGATGTCATGGCCACATTATCTAATTTTATCTCACCACTTTCAATAAAATATTAAATAAGATGTCAAAGCTACATACATCAGTGAATGAAATGGCTTTTAACTTGATGATAATCATAGAAGTCAATCTCATTATACTAATCAGTTTTAGGTTGGTTTTATAGAAATGCTTTTGGTACTTTCCAAATGATCATGTTGGTGTAAACTAGATTTGGAAAAGAATCTCAATAGGCTTGTTGATATTACTAAAAAATATGTTATGATAATGACCTCTTTTTGGAGGTAGCCTTTACAAAGCAAAAGGTTGAGTAGGTAGGTTTTCCTTAATAGGTGGTGGTTGTACCATTTTCAAATTTCATGATTTAGCTACCCCATCTCATAAAACATTTCTATTCTTTTTGAATGGTTTAGGATTCTTTGATGTACTTTATTGTTCTTACATAGGAGCTTGTGCTTGAGCCTTATTCTAAACTTGGTTCTAAGAGTAAAGCTTGATTATCCCTTTTATGATGAGGGATTTATCAATATGTATTCCATTGGAAATAAAAAATTCAAATGTGTTATCATAAATAATCTTAAGTTTATGAACATCAAATTGTAGATTGGCACTAAATATTTTAGCTAATTATTTGTTAAGGATATTATGTGGGATTTGACTAACTAAGGAGCACCACTATTGTAAATAATTCTCAAATCTTTATCCTCCTTATTTTTTAGTCTAACATTGATCAACCATAGCTATCTCATGTTCAACATTTAAATATAAGTGTTTCACAAATCTATTAGACAAGTCATCAAATTTATCAGTAAATTATCTAGGTAAACTAAGAAACCATTCTAAGGTGTGTCTAGTGAAACTGTGGGGGAATAAGCAAAGTAATTATATAATGATATAGACAAATTATTGACATTTAATAAATATTTAATTTTTATGATCCTTAGGATCACCTTTACATTTGTATTTTTCAAATTTATGAATCTCAAAATGATGCAGAAAAGGTTTTAAAGAGAGTTGTAATCACCTAAATATGACACTTGAGTGCTAAGAGTTATACTTGAGACCACCTATCCTTATCTTAAGCCCTAAACCTATATTAAGGCCCATTTTCACACTTATCCAACCTTTGTGTGGGCCACAATCATCCATAGTCATCCCTAAAGTAGTCCCATACCCTCATTCCTACATCATGTCCCTTTGTGCCTTAGGTTTTACCACCTAGACACTAGCGCCATAATAGGGACAATAATACCACATGAGATTAATGTCCCAATTTTGGTGTTATTGTCCTTTCTCTCCTTTTTACATAAATGGATATATTTTCAAATCTAAGACCACCTAGGGTTAGCCTAGACTTATTTTTTCACCTACATAAGAACCATAATAATATATATACATGACTTTTAGCTCTGTAACCACTCTATGTAAATTAGATGTAAATTACACCTAAAAACCTAGAATAAGTTATGCACAATTAAGGTTATCAGTCCTTATGCTTCCCTACTTTTTCACACTATCATATACAATAGTACTAATTTTAGATTACTCAGATTTATAATCTCAAACACACTTAAAGAACTTTGGACTATAATCATACTAGTTTCACTTACACTTGCACTAATACTTAGGTGGGGAGAACTACATCAAACTTGATCCCTCTTTAGATTATTTTTATGTAGGTAACTCTCATAATAGTGAGTTATTGAGTATGACCAACCTATCCCACTAATAAACACACTTTAATAATTATATCAACTAGATGCCCTAACAACATGGAGTATTAGGTTTTACTCATAAAATCAATCAAAATAAGTCATTTATAGGGTTTCAAAACTCATGCATGTGTGAATAGGATTGATAGAACCAAACACAAGTGCATGTAGAATCTCAGAATAGTCCTATATAGAGAACACTACCACCAAAATAGGGATAATAACACCATATAACACTAATATCCAATTAGGGTGATACTATTTTAAAAGGGTTTTGGCACTTAAACATTATTTACAACACTCAAACCAACATATACCTATTTGTTATCCTGTAAATCAATTATCTCATTCATTTTCAAGCTAAATTATAATTTACATTATTTATTACTATTTTAGAAAGGTCAAATTTGGTGAACCTAACTTACTTTGAATACTATTCAAACCCTAACCCTAGATGATAGTAGTATTTTTATTCTTATTTTTCCTATTTTCATTGGCTATGTTAAAAAATTTAGATTTCATACATTTTATTTTAACAACCCTATTTCAATTTTTTTACTTATGCCATCTAAAAATATCTCTTAACTTAAGAAGAATTATAGGTTTAGTGAAAATCATATTGATCATACTCAAATTCCTTACATTTGAGCTTATACCATAGATAAGGGACTAGTTACAACTTCGATCATGCATCCTTCACACCCTAATTATGTGGATTTCAATGATAATGTATATGAATATGAGAAATACAATTATGATCAAGATGATACACAATATGAGAATTGAAACACTCTCCCCCCACTTAATAATGAAAATATAATTGTCAATAATAATGATATTTTATAGAGCTTTAGAGATAGACTTCAAGAATAACCCCATGATCATACACAAATTTTACACGCCATAATGGAAATAAAGAAAAAACCAAATAATGGTCAATATTCTAATCCCCTAAATAAAAACATTATTATGTGGAGATTGGTGTAAGTGATTTTTTTCATTGAGGTCAAGGGGAATTGGTGGTGACAAAGTGGTATGAAAGTGCTCTTGGTCTAATATGCATGATCTTAGTGCTCAGTTTAGTCTTGGTTACTAGTGAGAGCTTGTGGGAGTAGTTGGTCATATGGAGGTTTCATAGGATGTCATGGATCATGGAAAGAGAGTACATGTTATTTACATGTGGTTGAGAGAGTAATTGGATCCCTTTTAGGTGGTCTTTAGGTGGAGTGTAATTCATCATATGCCTTATGTATATGACCTTGTTAAGTTGTATGATGAGGTAAGAGGTATATGCCTTTTGTATCCTTGGTTATTGGTTATATTACTTGACATGAGTGGATTTAATATATATAAGGTGATATGAGCTCAATGGATAAGTTTCCAAGTACCTTCAAGAGGCAAGGTGGGATAGTGAGGTCCTTGTGGGTAGTCATGAAGAGATTATAGTTGTTAGAGCTCATGTAAGAATGGATTGTGGTATTAAATGTTTGGTAAAAAAAATTTACCATGTTTCATGCCTTGAGGAGGAAGAGCAAACAAGACATTACATTGGGAAGTATTTTATTTTGCAAAATAGAGGTTTCCTAGATCGAGAAGAAGTTTGTTATGCTCATTGGCATGTGAAAAGTTTTTATGGTAACCTAAGCCTTTTTGTAGAAGTAAAATATTGACTTAATAATTATTTACAATTATTTTTTATTGTATTGAGGGATATAACTTTATTAACATTCATTAAGAATGAAAATTGGTCAAAACCCTCCTAGAAATCCTTATAGTGACCTGATTGGAGAAAGATTATTGGATATGGGTCATAATGAATTGGTTGACCAATTTTGACTAATATAATGTATATAGGACTCCATTAGGAATCTCTATGTTATATTTGTGTGTCAATTCAATGAGTAGAAGGTACAAAAGTATGCTTGTTTCTAAAGATTTTGGTATTATAGGTAGAGTTGACTAGGTCAACACATGCAAGTTATTAGAGCTTAAAGGCCAGGACTTGTTCTTAAATTCCATAGAGTTATTTTGTAAATAAATAGTCACTGTGTCAATTATTTTTTTCAATCAAGTTGACTAGTCGCTAAAATATAAATGGTGAAAATAGCGAATAAATATCTAGTCAGAGTTAATATGTGTTTAGGGAAGTGTTCTAGGTGAGTATGGATGAATCCAAATTATTGGAGTATTTTATAATACATATTAATTATGTTACATTTATTGATATGTTACATTGATTATTATAGATAGGCAAGAAGGTGCTTTCAAGATGACTTGTCTAAGTAATGAGGATAGTGAAGGTGTATATCTCATGGAATGAACTATATGTTTCTTATTTACTATCAAAAATCCATGTTTTTATGATTAAATTTGATCTAATGTTGTTAAATAATATCATTAATACATATGGAGTTAAATTAATTGATTATATAGATGATAGGAGTCATGTTTATCATGACTATGTTTTAAGTCAAGATGATTGCTACAAGCATGCAGAGGAAAGTGATATGTTTAAGATATTTTGACAAATGATGATGCATAAATTGGGAATGATGATGTTATTGAAGACAAAAATATACTATATAATATTTATGGGATATTAGGAGATAGGTTATATTAATAAATCATGCATGACAAATATACTTGTCTAGTTGTGCTAAAACTATGAGACAATGACCTAAGTGATTGGTTTGTAAGACTAATGTATGTTGTAAGAACATGAGATATAAAATTTGTAATTTGATATATAGGTCTCATATAATATATTCATTTGTATTATAATTTTTAAAATCATCCTTTCCATTACAAAATATGAGCTTCTATATTACTATAATTTGGTAGTATGTGAATAGTTTGAGTGAGCCTATGATAGAGGTAGTTTGAGGAATTTTGACCTATGTTGGAGTGTCTACAGAACATGGAGGTTTTAAGAGTTATTTTATGTTATATATATATATATATATATATATATATATATATATATATATATATATATATATATATATATATATATATATATAATTTTTTTAGTTTATTGTTTGATAAAATAAATATTATGCCTCAATTCTATATGATAGACTTTTCTATGTTTTTAGGCCTTTTGGTGAGTAGGCTAAAATGGCTTAGTTCATGAGGTGAGTTGGTGTCCCATGTGGCATGGAAACTTTTGGGAGTATGAAATCATATATTATAGGTAGGTTTGATGTGTTTGAATCATTTTTGAATATTGAAGGTGGACCAAAGAGTCCAAGGTGTAACATGCTGGTTTGTAGGCCTTAGTCCTTTAGGTTTTTATTAGACATTATTGATTTTTTGGGGCTTTTAAGGGAAATGGATGACATAATGAGTGTATGTATATTACATGTAAAGTGTACAAGGATATATTTAAAATATATATCAAGCATATAAAGCACCTTGGCTGACCAATATGGGTTGAATGAGAGTATGGTATATATACTAGGCCTAATCGACCTATTTATAAAATGAGAGGGAGTATGGACAAAAGTGAAGAAAAGAGATAATTTAAGGAGTAGAGATAGGTCATTGAGGACATTCATAGGGTGAAGAGGATAAATCATGCTTATTTTATTAGGTTCATGAACTAATAATTCATTAAACCTAATAGTCTAAAAGGTGACTTGGTTCAGTGAATCAGGTAGGAGTGCTTGCCTAGAGAAGAGAAGCATGTTTGAAGGTATTAGAATAAGATAAGGTCATCATCAGATGTATAAGACATTATAGTAGTGGTGTATATTATAGATAAGGTGGTTTAGTGGTTTCTTAATCACCTATGGGGTTTTAGCCTCTTTGCTAGTTGGATCTAGCTAAATGTTTAGTAGGTATTAGACTAAATTGAGGAGTGGGTGCTCCTTGATCAATTGATGTTGGTATAAAATTATATTTTTTTCTTTATCATATAGGATATGTAGTCCTTTTGTTTTAGGCTTGAGAGTGTGTTTTTTTTCCCTTAGAGGGTTTCCCACATAAATGATGTGTTGATTTGCTTCTTATGTTCATGCTTTATATGTGATCTCTTTGTCTTAATGCTTGTCTAAGTGCTTATAATTTGTGATGATGAATAATGAATGAATGATAAGTGAAATAAAATAAAAATTAGATAACTAATTCACCCCACCCCATCTTATTAATCTTGGACCTCCAATAATTGGTATTAGAGCTAGACCTTTAAAGGAGGTTTAATAGCCTACAGGTGATCCGAAGCAGCTTGGAGGTAATCTATATGGTAACCTAGTTGATGTCATGGTTCTTCATGTTTTCTGACTTGTGCTTTCAATATTGATAAATTTTGAAGGTTGTTCTAAGATGGAGAAGGATGTCAAGGTAGGGATTGTTCTTCACTCAAGCCAAGGTGAGTTGTTTGTTGTTACATATGGTTTTTCAAGCATGAGGGTTTGTATAAGAAGGCATATGGAAATGAATAAGGATTATGTTAAAGCTAAGTCAAAGATAAAACATATGTTGATAGAAAAAAAACCTTGAAGACACAGTTAAATATATTCCTATTTGTATCAGGTCTCCATGAGACTTAATAAGGATATGAGAGCTAATGAAGCTTTTTGAGCTAGAGCAAATGGTTTATGGATACCTATGCATGGAGAAGACTCATAGAAAATGGGAACAAGGTATATGAAAAGGTCTAGTTCACTAATATATATTTATAAGTATGTGTTTTTACAATAAAATATATATGGAAGTTGATTGTGTCTCAACGTCTCTTGGTTGATAGACTAGTGTGACTTGCTAAGTTGAATGGTGGCATTAGACTCTCAAGGTGAATGATCAAATTGTATAATAGTGTTCTTGAAGGTTGAATTATGATTTTTCATGGTTATTTTACATCAATATGGCCTCAAATGGTAATAATAGGTCTTGTTTCCATACCATAGATCCCATGAAGGAGTTTAGTATTCTGAAGGTGAAGAAATTTAGTGTTTGCATGAAGACAAAGTTAGATTTGAGAGTTGATTATGTTCCTTGTCGTGAAGAAGAATAAATATTGGTGAGGATTAGAATGAAAAAAGGATAATTTATTTCATGAGTTATTAATTTTATTTTCATAGTTGTCTTAAGAAAGGGTCTAAAGTAGAAGATTCAAAATAGTGGAATGGAACTTGAAAAACATTGACAAACTGAGTTGACATGTTCATAGTGATCAGTATCCTATAGCATCATAAGGTTATTATTTTATTAAAGAGGTGTTTGTATAATTATTCATTAAGGTATGTTTTTGATGACATGAAAAGGATTTTTTATTTCTATAGGTGGTGAAGCATGTGAATTCTCTAGGAGGCATGTTCAGGTCTTTAGGTCCTAAAGTGTCATTTTGATCATTTTTGGATGCTTGGTATGATTTTTGATTTGAATAAGGATTATGTAATGGATTGTATGGGAGAATTAAGAAGATATCAATGAGTCATTCATAGGTTTTATAAGTTATTTATGAGCTCAAACGTGAGTTTTGTCGTCAAAAGTTAGAGTTGACCAATTTTGACAGTGATGACTACCTAGAAGGTGCCCAAGTTGCTCATATAGTGTTTTAAGGTGGATATAAGTTTTAAAATGATTGATTGAAGTTAAATTTTGATTTATAAAAATAAGGACTATGGCTTATAGATATTTATGAGGTGCTCAAATATGATTTTGACCATTTGGTCAAGGTGCCTATTGTAGATAATAAGTATATATAGATAGATTTCTTGGTTTCAAGGGTCATTTGAAGAATGAATATGTGTTATGAAGTTTTTTAATGATCAAGAATGTCTTTACATGTTATTAATACATGTTATAGGTGGTTTTATGGGTCGATGAATGATTTTGTTCCAGGTGAAACATTTTGAGTGGTCTCTGGTTCTTCTTCTCAAGAGCATGTGTTTGGAGGATTAGAGTAAGTCAATGTTCCCAAAGGTTTGAGGATTTAAATTTTGCATGGAAGTGAGTTTTAATGGTCTCCAAGTTTGGTATCTAGATTATGTGTTTGTACTTAATTGAGGTTGACCTTTGACCAAGGTTTACTGTGAAGGCCTTGTCATTTAGGCATGATTGAAAAAGACATCATTATTTGGAGTTGAGTTCTAAAAGATTTAGATCGGTTGAATGGGCCAAATGAATTTTTGTAACAAGTCTTATAGTGGTATGAAGGTAATCATATTTCAAGTTATTCATGTTTTGGTCTTCTAGGAGACTTAATTGGCTAAAGGGCTAAAGAAGGGAGTATGATAAGGAGGATGAGTTGGAGGTTCATTATTGGGATGTCTAATGGGACATGGTAATGGAATTTAGATATATATTTTCATGGCTTCAAGTGATCAGTGTAGAGAGTTATGAGGTTTGTAGTGGCTAGATAGAGCTACAAGGGGTCTAAGTAGGCCTAGTGAGGAAATTGAGTGATTTTGTGATTTATTTCCAAAGAAGGATGGTATTTATTGGTTTCAGTAGAGCATGTTGACCTATTATAAGTGTGTTATAGGTATGATACTATGCTTAGAGTGCATCTATTTTTCTATATGGTGCCTTGATAATGATGGTAAGTGAGTTTTCATCATGCTTTGGTGCTCATATTAATGTCTGAGTTGATGATAGCAAAAGGGAGAGCTTAGTTCAATGCTTATCTAGTGACAATGGTCTCAGAGGGAGCTTTGTTGTTTTCCTAGTGGTCAGGTCCAAGGATCTTATATGTATTTTAGAGCTATGACTTGAGTTGGTTTTTGAAGGGATCTTGGTCTAAGGGAAACACTATGGTTTCTTTGTGATCTGATGCTGATGAGTGGTGTGCTCTGAGTTTTAAAGGATCAGAGAGAAAGGTATGTGCTCTAGGTTGTGTTCTTGGTTTAGAACCTTAAATTTCTTGATTAAATATAGAAGAGCCTATTTGGTAAAATATTCCACTTTGTCATTGATGTGTTTTCATTGATGTCAAGTGTCATTGGTGATGACAAAGTGGTATGAGATTGTTATAGGTCTAATATGCATGGTTTTAGTGCTCAATTTAGTCTTGGTTACTAGTGAGAGCTTATGGGAGCAGTTGGTCATATGGAGGTTTATAAGGATGTCATGAAGTATAGAGATATATTATATGTTATGGCTATGTGGTTGAGAGAGCAATTTGAGTCCTTTTAGGTGGTATTCAGTTAGAGTGCAAGTCATTTTATGCCTTATGTGTTTGACCTTGCTAGATTACCTAATGAGGTAAGAGGTATATGCCTTTTTTATCCACATTTATTGGTTTTAGTACTTTACATGAGTGGATTAAAGATATCTAAGGTGACATGAGCTCATTGGATAGGTTTACAAGTACCTTCAAGAGGCAAGTTGGCTTGGTAGTTCTAGGCCTAATAGGAAATGTGGGCTAGTGAGGTCCTGGTGAGTAGGCATGAAGAGATTCTAGTTGGTAAAGCTCATGTAAGCATTAATTTTGTTATGACATGGTTGGTCAAATGTGTTGACCAAGTTTCAATTCCTAAGGAGGAAGATAAAATAAGATAGTATATTGGGAAGTATTTTGTGCATGTAAAATAGAGGTTTCCTAGCTTGAAAAGAAGTTTGTGATGCTCATTGGCATGTGTAGAGTTTACATGGTGACCTGAGCCTTTTGGAAGAGGTATCAAGTGGACCTAATAATTATTTCCAATTATTTTTATTGCATTAAGGGACAAAGATTTATGAACATTTGTTAAGAATGAAAACTGCTCAAAACCCTCCTAAAAACCCTTATAATGACCCAATTGGAGAAAGCTTGTTGGATATGCCTCAAAATGAATTGGTCGACCAATTTTGACTATTGGAAGGTATATATGAATCCTATAATCATCTCCAAGTGGTAGTGGTGTTTTAGGGAAGTGAGTAGAAGGTACAAAAATATGTGTGTTTCTAAAGATTGTTGTACTACATGAAGAGTTGACTAGGGAAATGCATACAAGTTATTGAAGATTGAAGGAAAAGATTTGGTATTCAATTCCATAGATTTTTTATGTCAATAAATAGTCACTATGTCAATTATTTTATACAATTAAGTTGGCTAGTCACTAAAAAATAAATGGTGAAAATAGTGAACAAAGATCTAGGCAGAGTGAATATGTGTTTAGGGAAGTGTTCTAGGTGAGTAGGGATGAATACAAATGATTTGAGAATTTAATTAAGACCTATTACTTATGTTCCCTTGATTGGTATGCGAATTTTATTACTATACATAGGCAAGAAGGTGCCTTCAAGATGACTTGTCCAAGTAATGAGGATAGTGAAGGTGTATATCTCATGGAATGAACTATATGTTTCTTATTTACTATTATACATCCATGTTTTGTGCTTTAATTTTATATAAGTTTGTTAATAATATCATGAATAAATCTAGAGGTCAAGGAAGTTTATTCAGATGATAGGAGTCATGTTTATCATCACTGTGTTTTAAGTCAAGATGACTACTACAGGCATGCAGAGGAAAGTGATATGTTTAAGATATTTTTAGCAAGTGATGATGAATAAATTTGGAATGATGATGTTATTTAAGACCTAAATATACTATATAATATTTATGGGAGATGAAGAGATAGGCTATATGAATGAATCATGCATGACAAATAGGCTTGTCTGGATATGCTAAAACTAAGTGACCTAAGTGATTGGTCTGTAAGACCAAAGTATGTTACAAGAACATGAGATATAACATTTATAGGATGATATAGAGGTACAAAATAATATATTAATTTGGATTATAAGTGTTTAATGCATCCTTTAAAGTAAAAAATATGAGCTTCTATATGACTATAATTTGGTAGTACGTGAACAGTTTGAGTGACCTATGATAGAGGTAGTTTGAGCACTTTTGACATGTGTTAAAGTGTATAAAACACATTGAGGTATTGTATATGTATTTTAGGTTATATATATATATATATATATATATATATATATATATATATAACCTAAAATACATATACAATACCTCAATGTGTTTTATACACTTTAACACATGTCAAAAGTGCTCAAACTACCTCTATCATAGGTCACTCAAACTGTTCACGTACTACCAAATTATAGTCATATAGAAGCTCATATTTTTTACTTTAAAGGATGCTATGTATTTTAGGTTATATATATATATATAATTTTTTGAGTGTATTTTTTGAGAAAATTAATAATATTCCTTAATTTTATATGACAGAATTTTCTGTGTTTCTAGGCCTTTTGGTGAATACGATAAAATGGCTTAGTTCATGAGGTGAGTTGGTTTTCCAAGTGGCATGGACCTTTGTGGGATTATTAAAGGGTATATTTGATGCAAGTTTGATGTTTTTTATGTTTTGGTGAATATTGAAGGTGGACCAAAGAGTTCAAGGTGTAACATGTTGGTTTGTATGTATATTACATGTAAATTATATAAGGATATATTTCAAATATATATCAAGAATGGAAATCATCTTAGTTGACCAAGATAGGTTGAATGAGAGTATGGTATATATACCAAGCCTAATAGGCCTATTTATAAAATGAGAGGGAGTGTGGACAAAAGTGAAGAAAATAGATCATTAAAGGAGAAAAGATAGGTGACTTAGGAAATTCATAGGGTGAATAGTATAAATTTTATTTGTCTAATCAAGTTCATAAGCTAACAATTCATTAGACCTAATTGTCTAAAGGGTGACTTGGTTAAGCGAATGAAGTAGGAGTGCCTTCCTGGAGAAGAGAAGCAGGTTTGAAGGTGTTATAACAAGAGAAGGTCATCATAAAATGTATAAGACATAAAATAAGTGGTGGATATCAGATATGAGGTGGTTTAGTGGGTGCTTAATCACCTAGGAGGTTGTATTCTCCTTGCCAGTTGGAGCTAGATGAAAGTCTAGTAGGCACTAGAGTAAATTGAAGAGTGGGTGCTCCTTGATCAATTGATGCTGGTCTAAAGGTCTCTTGTTTTCTCTATCGTATAAGATAGGTAGTCCATTGGTTTAAATATTTAGAGTGGGTTTTCTCCCTTAGAGGGTTTCCCACATAAATGATGTGTTTATTTACTTCTCATGTTCATGATTTGTATGTGATCTCTTTGTCTTGATGCTTGTCCAAGTGCTTATACTTTGTGATGATGAATCATGAATAAATGAAAAATGAAATAAAAGAAAAATTATATTATTTATTCACCCCCTCTTAGTCATCTTATACCTCAAACAATTATTACACCTACTTTGAGACCACCTCAGCTTATACAATAACTAGTTATAACTCAAAAACCTTAAGTGGTAGCTACACCTTATATGGATAGTTATTTCTCTTCGAATGTATAATCACTTATGCATGAGTTTCATTATTTATATTCTAAGGTATTACATCTTGAGTAGGGAGTTACTGCGCTATCAAATGCCTTGGATTTTCATGTTATTTTACATACACAACTCCTTTTCCATCCAAATTCATGGAACTAAATTTAAAATTGTATGATGATAAGGGTGACCTAGGGAACCATCTTAGATATTTACACATAGAATTTTTAGACTACATATACAATGATTGGCTCATCACTAAGTTGTTTCCACATAGTATAAAGGATTTTGACTTACACATATATATTATCTACTGAATAATTATATAAATGAATTTAATCGATTGGTAGATATATTTTTAGCGCACTTCTCAATAAACCTCAGTGATAAGATCTCATATGCTCAAGTAGCACAATTAAAGCAACAATCAAATGAGCCTATTACAGAATACATCTTGAAATATAATAATTTATTGTCAAAGTTGACTAACCCCATGGTAGATAGAGAGTTAAATAATATATTCAAACAGAACCTACTACCATCATGACATGAAGCTATCTTGTTCAAGAAGTTTCCAACCTTCACAGATTTAATCCATATAGTGAAAGAAAGAGAAATCAAGTTTATCTCTATAGGTAAACTAAAATATACAAGTGGATCATAATTAGCTACTAATATTTATAGTAATCCTCCATATAAGGTAAGGGCCAATGAAAATAAGATTGTTCCAAATACCACATCTAATATGGATTTATATACATCTACTCACCTAGTTTTATTAGCTCCTCCAAGAGAGTTTTCACCAACCTTCCAGAATCGCTAGCACATGTTTTATAATATCTCCTAAAATTCAATGTCATATCTCTCCATCCCATAAAATAGATTGATATGACATGGCCTCTTCCAAAAAGATAGGATTTCAATTCATTATACAAATATCATAGGTTATCAAAGCATATAAAAAACTGATTCATCACATTAAAGCATAAGATACATTATTTGACAGAGGCCAACATAATTAATGTGGGAAAACCCATAAAGGCACCCAAAGTTCAATAAATAGAAGCACATAAGAAATGAGGTAAGGGAGCTTTAGGTGTTCACTACACATATCAGGCACATCCACCACCAACATAATATTACACTACAATAGAGGATGCATGCCCCTTACACAATATCATTGGTGTGTACCATACTAAAATTATAGATAGACCAAAAATCACTTTATTAGAGAAAAATATTGTTGATGATGATTTAAATTTATATGCACTCTTTGTACAAACCTAAATAGATCATCATCATATTCAGAGTGTTATGGTTGATAATGGCTCAAGTATTAGCTTGTGAACTATCACACTTATAAAAAATTTGGGGTATTTGAAATAGGATATATATATCTGTAGACACTAAAATCGTGTCTACTCCCCTGGTCATTCTCCTTGTTTTCTCCCCCCTTGGTCCCCTTCATCCACTTAACTATCCCTAACCCACCTATGTCTTGTTAATTTGAAATAATTATCTATTTTAATTAACAAAAACTCCCTTTTCCTTCTCTCTTGCCACCTCACCACCCTAGGATACCCCTCTTGGATTCCCTTCATTCCCCACATGGCCATATTAATACCTAGACTCCCATTCCAACTTCTCCTCTCACCCATTTTAATCCCCTTTGACTGTTTCTTCCTCAGACTCGCTGACCCGGCAGTTGGGAAAATGGACGAAGGCTATTTTTAGCCTTCTTCCTGCCTTCCAGCCACTGACGTCGGTCAACTGTCGACCGATGTCGGTGATATTGCCAGCATTGGCAGCCTTCATAATGGTTTTCTGCACCATTAACCAGCCTCTTTGGCTCTCTTGGTCTCTCTCTCGCATCCCAACTCTTGAATCTTGGCATCAAACCCTGGAATCTGTTCCTTCACTTGATCAATCTACCAATATCTCAGCCATACTTCTGACTCTCTCCCTCAGGTACACACGACGAGCTTATACACCAACAATAGCATCAGACTTCTACATCAGCATCAGGGTTCCACACAGGCTACATCAACAGCAGGTATAGGGATCAACAACACTCCTTCAGCTAGCCACAGGTAAGTATTCTGTTTGTTCTTTCATTATGTTTTCTAGTCATTTGTTTCTAAGTACTATGAACTAGATTCAGCATTTTCCTATCCCCAGACCAAACTGGACCTGAATCTTTACTTCTCCATCTCCCTATTGCCTCTGTCCTCTGTCAGACCATACACTCTACCTATTCAACCAGACTCTCAGACCCAAACCCTAGACCATTCAACCAAACCCTAAAACTTTGTCTTAGACCACTCAAACAGACCCAGACCCTTCCTTGGCCTTGTCCATGGACCACAGACTCGACCAGACCCCATCCAAGCCTATTACCCCGACTGATGCCGGTCGCAGAGACCATTGCCCCAATCGACATCGGCAGCATAACCGATGTCAGCAGACATAAACAACTGACGTCGGTAGGACCACCGACACCGGTGACTGTGACCAGTCCAACAACATCTTTCAGGTAAGCCTTTTCTTCCATTTTCCTTTTTAGTCTTTTATCATTTCAGTATTTTAATATTTTGCTATTTATCAGACACTTCTTTTTATTGACTAGTGGGTTGATATCCCTTAAGGAAGTCTTCATACTTCTGGGATCAAGCTTTCACTTGGCAACCCACCATCTCCTCATCTAACACCTTCTTTTGTCCAAGTCTCTTTTCTTTGCAAGTGTCATTCCTCCATAGCCAAAGAGGAGTTCTCACAGCGTCTGGATTAAGGTGCATAAGACTATATCTAGGTACATACAAGCCTTGACCATTTCTTTAAGTTTCTCATTTTCTCTCTTTGAATGTGAAAGCAAAATTACATAGAAACATTCTGGCACGCCCGGTGGGACACTTAGGGCCTTCCTTGGGTTCCTTTCCTTCTTTTTTCATTTAGGTGCATTAGGTTTCTCCCTCTTCACGTCTTTCTTCTTTTCTAAAAGACATCATAAGCAAGAATAAAAAGAACTTTTTCTTTCTTTTCTTGCATTTCTAGACTAGTCCAAAATCATTTTCTTCAACCCTTTCTCAACTTGTTTTCATTCCAACTTAACATTTCAATTTGGGGCTTTAAAATATATTGCATTCCATTTCTGCTTGCTTGCATTTCTTAGTCCACACTTAGTAATTAATAACCACATATTGAATTAATCTAGTCCACTCTATGTTACACGACCAAACCACCTGCACTAAACCAAACATCAAACTCACTTGAGACAAGGCCCGACTGGGATTTCATCCCCCAGCGGATACCTTACCCGTCTCGGTGATCCTACTTGGATTTCATCACCAAGGGGAAAGCCCACTCTGTTCTCTGGTAGAGTCTAATCTCTAGGGGAAGTATATTTTGGCTAAGCGAGCCCAGCTTATCACTGGACTCGTGAAGTAAGGGGAGCTTGCTCGTTAGCACCAGGCCATGTACAAAACCTAATCCAGACTTCTTGAGCACCTAAACATATCTAAAACTATCCATAGACCACCCTTTTTTAGGACCCATTCTAACAACCAACCTCCCAAACATCACTTTAAGGCATAAGCCACAAGATTCTAAAAGTTGATTCTTAGGATTTAACACTTAGGGCCTGCCTGTCTCTCTCTGTTTTTCTATTCCCATCTAGTTTTTTGAGCCAGTGAGGACGTTCTTCTCTCTTTTTCCAAGAATCTTCAAGTTTTTTGAGTTTTTGGAAACCACAGTCACCGGCATCAGTTTTACCACCAATGTCGGTCACCTTCCTCCACCGACATCAGTTATCTGACTGATGTCGGCCATTTTTTTTCATCGACATCAATTTTTCAACCAACGTCGGTCACTATCACAGACCTTTTTTCCCAAAACAACAAACTAAAACTCGACCGCTTTTCCTGCCAAAACCTCATTCTGAGTTTTTGAAATTGAAAAAACACAATTTCTCAAACCTGACCCTCTTCTTGACCACGCTCCTTCATCCCTAACTAGTCCTATCATGGAGTTCCACTCAGAGACTGAAAGAACTCCTATAGAACCGACCTTGACTCAAACTCCCATCACCCCTGAAGGGGACCAAGATTTTGAAAGATTCTTGGACCTCAACATCACAGCCCTCCAAAACTATCTCACAAGAAACCCAATGCGAGACCTTTCAGGTGAAGTGGTGATGACATCACCACCATCCGCTACCCAATCCTTTATGACTCAGCCTTTCACCTCAACCATTAACCCGACTATGGCCAATATGCAAAGTTTGGCCTCCTCATCTATTTTTGGACTGACCTCCATTGGGGTTTCATTACCCCCTCAACCACACGCAATTCAACCAAGTTCTACATCATACCAGAACTTGATTATCTCAACCCCACACACTCTTGCACCCATAAATGCAAGAGTGTCTATCTCCCCTTTTGCCAATGCCACCATGCAACCACCTTTGGCGATACCTAGTTAACTTATGCCTTCTACTTCCATAACCCAACCACCCTTAGCCTCCACTTCTGTCCCTGCGACTAGTCATCCATACGTTGCGCCCTTACTGGTACAACCAACTACGTCGCATGCCTCCTCTAGCCTCTTTCAAGCACCTTATAGCCTAGGGGGTACTCCACCCATCAATCTGTTAGTAGACATCATCAAACTGCTGATGGGTAAAATGTCCAGTCTTGAGGCTTCTATTTCTAGTTCAAGCAATAACTTGTCATACGACCAAATTTGCAACGAGCCTATCCATCCTTCCATCCCGATCTGACCATACCCAAACCAATGGGAGCTTCCTAAATTTACTTGTTTTCAAAGCAAGGAATACCCACAACAACACTTACGAGCATTTAGACATGCCTGTTACCTTATTGCCCATGATGATGCGTTACTTTTACGCACATTTCCTGTGTCTCTTTTTGGCCCTGCCCTTGACTGGTATAGCTCTCTTACCAGACATTCTATCTTTTCATTCACTCAACTCACCCAATTATTTCTCAACCATTTTTCTATTAACATCACCAAACAAGTCTCGATCATAGACCTCTACTCCATCAGGCAATTTGACAACAAATCAATAGTCAATTTTGTTGCCCATTGGAGAGGCTTGATCAACCAGCTCTCCTTCCCTTTGCCTCAACCTAAGCTCATTGAGCTCTTTTCTCGAGCATGTGCCAGGCACATCTCATCCACCTTACAAGTTCAAACATTCCACACTTTCGATGAGGCCTTCACCATGGCCCAAAAACTTGAACTCCGCACCATTGAAGAGGATAAGGTCAAATTGCGTCACACTAATGCAAGAACCAATGACCATACTTCTTCTAGACCTTCTTCTGCCAATTCCAAACCTAAAGGAGTAGCCAACACTATGGTCATTAGATCACCATCCTCGACAATAGCTAACCCATCTCAACCTTCGACATCTCACATCATCACCAAATAATTCTAACAATGGTACATCCAGCATTCATACACTCCACTTGGAGAATCATACGCTTTCATTTTGGAAAAACTTGTCAAGCAGGGGGTCCTCAATCTCCCTCCAATCCAACCACCTCAATTCAACCCTTCAAAAGCCCTCCCTACATGGTATAGGGAGGCTGACTTCTGCCACTTTCATCACGTCCACGGCCATGACATCGAAAACTACCCAACCTTCAAGAACATAGTCCAAGACATGATAGACAAGGGGGATCTTATTTTAGATAATCCAAATGTGCCTCCCAATCAAAACATCGACATCTTCAGACACCCTTTTCCAAACCATCCTCTTAATCAAAACCATATCCGGACCACGACCAATGACCCCCAAGACCATAATATTCACACCATCAACACTATCTCTCCTCTTATCCCTGACCAACCTCCTCTACAGGTAGAAGAACCTTCTTCTCCTGCGAGTCCTCCATTGACCTCTCTCATATTGGAGGATGCCTTGACCATACCTATGTCCTTAGCCTCACATTCATCTTTCCTCTTACCAATCGAGGACCCTACCTTGCCTACTCCTCAATCGCAAATAGAAGGCACCATCATCCCTGCCATCCACCCTCTTGGGGAGCCGCACTCTCCTATTTCTTCTCCACCAAGAGAAGAACCAATCTCTTTACCCATTTCGACCAAGGAAACCCAGTCATGGTTTCCTCTTGCCTTTCACCTGAGATTACTACATCTCACTCATCTCCATCCGCATCTAAACCCAAACCTATATCTAACCTTGCCTCACACAATAGTGGCCCTCGACCCAAACCAATGAAAGCCACTAAACCACATCAGAGGACTCCTCCCCCACCTTCATCATTGCCCTCTATTTTGGGCCCGCATCTGTCCACTTTAATAGGAGTGCTTCCCACTCCCATCCTTCACAGAGGCAATTTGCCTCCACTACTCCCTCAACCCACCAGACATATATCTCCTCCAAACCATTGACCAATGCCTCTTACTCCTCTCAAACCAAATTCATCAACCTCCACTGCAATAAGACACATAGACCCGTTAGTAGGTTCATATGCCTTGCTGTTACGACACTTGTTGCAGTCCTCTTGCATCAACCTCCCACCTCTTAGACCATATCAATCTCTCAGACCAAAACCACCCTGGTTCGATGACACTCAGATTTGTGCATATCATCACACACCTGGACATGACACTGAGCATTGTTGTGCCCTCAAGGTTGTCATTCACCATTGTCTGGAGAAAGACACCCTTCTTCTCGACCACATTATCAACAAACCTTCAACACCGCCCCTCTCATCAACTCTCAGATCAAGACCCTCTTGGTTTGACAACTCTAAATTTTGTCACTATCATCACACTCTGGAACATGACACTAAACATTGTTGTGCCCTCAAAGCTATCATTCATCAATGCTGAAAAAAGGATACCCTTCTCATCAAGGATCCTCTTGACCACCCCTTCACCAAATCATCAACATCGACCCATGCTTCTCAAGCCACGTCACCTAAATCTGGATCTCCATGCCAGACTATGGTCCCTTTGCCACCTTTAACCCCCTTATTCAAAATCAATACAGTTAATCTAACCACCAAGCCTCAATCGACCAATCTATCAAACATTCTCCCTAGCCCCTGGGGGAATTTAACCTTCATCCAAGCCTCGACTAACCTGTCAACCCCGTCTCGACCAAATATCAATCACTCTTTCAACCTGACCTCGACCAAACTAGCAACCAAACATTCAACCCAACCTCAACCAAACAATCACCCCAACTAAAGACCAAATACCGACCAATCAACCCTCAACCAACCATTGACCAAATATCAAGTGACCACATCTCAACCAAACATTGACCAATCCTCGACCAAACATTCAACCAGTCTCAACCAATCAGTGACCATATCAATAAACTTTCCATCTAGCATTACCCATCATCGTGACCAATCTTAAAGAGCCAAATGGGGCAAATTTGCTCTCAATTGACTCGAACCACCTCCAAGCGCACAAGCATGGCCCAGGGACTTATTAGACCTTAAGCCCTTTTATGCCTTTCATCTGTGACCATTCTACTGTTAGTCGAGTACTCATCCACTTGACATTTAACTTGAGCTCATCCCTTGAGCAATCCTTGTCCTTTTAATCCTTAATCCATTCCACCCTTTTTCCCTTAACAAAATCCTCTACAACCCTTTTATGACGTATGGATGCTTTGTCCTAATAAAAGGGAGCCCTTGACCTTCTATAAGTCTTGTCCATGACTCAACATTCTGTCAAAACTAAGTCAAGATGTCAAAATATCCAAGGTCACAAAATCAAATCAAAAAGCAGACTGCTCCCTCGAAGGACAGCTATAATATCATTACTGTAGCTAATAGACTGCTCCCTCAAAGGATAACTATTCAAAAGCCTTTATATCTAAAGTAAAATATAGACCACTCCCTCGAAGGATGGCTATGACTAAATCTTGCTACAAATAGCACTTTTTTAGAAGCTTCCCACATTGATCAGCTTCACAAATGACCACCAAGTAAATGACATCTCTATGTAGACTTCTTGCATTGATCAGTCTACACCTAAAAAAAATGGGTCATGGACTTGGCTTATAGTTGTCTCAGGGTCTCCTATAAAAATGGGCAAGGTTATCTCTGCTCTTAAACGGGTTACCCTCTCCTCCTATCATATCACCTACTCAAGGGACTTCGAGCTCACTTTAATGTCAAAGTGATTTGATTACCGCTCTAACATAACTCATGGTCAACGATGCAATGCATAAATGGGGCTCTTGGTTCTAACAACCCCTATCTATGCTGTCATTTTGGTCCTTGTCAATAAAAGGGTGCTTATGCCTTTTACTTTCTACCTACACTTTGGTCACGTTTTAACCACATCATTTGTCAAAACAATTCAATCCAACTCTTTTCAAACCACTCACATAACCTACTTATTCTGGTTTCCATAGACATCAACACACATGGAAACTATCAACCACACAATTTATGTCAAGCATAAACCATTACTTGCTGAAACATAAATCGACCTGTAATTCATTTTTAGCAAACATCCATCACGAATATGGTAGTTGCTAGGGATGAAAAACCCCAACCAATTTTACAGCTTATACCATTTGGAAAAGGCTGTAGCATTATCTCTTCCTTGTCATTTCAAGCATGTACCCTCAGACATATGGGAAATTCTATATCCTTATCATAACCAAAATCAACCACTTCGATCTTTTTCCTCCCTCTTGGGAGAACTACATTGGCCTGAGGCCCTTCACACAAGGGCTATGTAGGCAGCACTCAGATCACATAACGTCTTCTGAGGTTAGCTCGGCCATTCCTTCATCGCATTTCTTCCATCACATTCTTTTGTCACCTACCAATCACATCACAAACAATCACATATTTTCATAATCATTAACATTAACCATTTTTCATCCATATCATTAATCATTAATCTTAATCATACATCCATCATCATATAAACACCATAATCTCAGCATCATAATCCTAAACATATATCAAATCAAAATAACATACAAACACATCCACAACATTTTTCAAAAACACATCCATGATCAAATATCTCATCATATATATATATATATATATATATATATATATATATATATATATATATATATATATATATATATATATCAATAGTTTTTACAATGACACAATTTGTGTCTCTGTCTCTCTCTCTCAACAAAATATATATACATCTCACATCATTAGCTCACAAGTTGGTATATACATAGTAGCAAGGTCTACCCTCAAGGCTATGGCTGTGGTGGTGGTGGCGGTGGCCTAGAAGATGTTGTATCATCTCCCCCCTCTGATTTGCACCTCTTGCATGACTCAGTAGCAGTCGTATGTGACCTAGACCACTATCGGCTCTGCTCTGCCCTCATATCAGAGTACCACTGTATTTGAGGAATCCCCCTAATGGCTCCCTCATAGTATGCGATCTCGCCCTAATCCACCGACGTTGGCCATTTTTGGCTACCGACATCAGTTTTTGTCACCGACGTCGGCATCCTTCAAACCTTCTTTTTTCATCACGTTGCCCCAAAATCATGCCCCCCAATCAGTCAGCCCTCCAGTACATGTCATTTTGGCCCCCTAGAGCACACTTGAAGATCCCTTTTGCCTCCATCCATTGACCACCAGACCTTGGAGATCATGACCATCAACTCTAACCGTGACTACTTCCAAAGCGATTTTGCCTTAGTTGTTTTTGCATGTATGCTACCTCATGATTGGTTAGAAAAATTGTGCACATATTTTTGACCTTCACAAGTATAGGATCGCAAGCTGGTTGATCCACATTACTTGTGACATTTTCGTGTTTTCGGGAACACTTCCTGAGCCTGGGATACCTGGAACACGATGACCATTGGAGCTTTAACTTTGCTTGAATAACTCAATCAGCAAATGACTAAATGCTGGGGCCTGGTTATTTCAATTTTGGCACTCCTTGACCCTCGACCTGTGACAATTTGACCTGACCATCCTCGTGAACTGGTGTACGCATAATCACAACTTTTGCAGCGTTCTCACTCTATCTTCACCCCTTTTTCATCCAATCTTTGTCAAATCAGCCCCCGATTCTAGGTTCCCTTCTCTCGACTCCTGCTTTGAGGGGGTATACCTCATCCATAATCGGGGCAACCAACTCGCCTATTTTTGTCTTGTAATTCACTTGAACAACCAACAAGATGAAATCAACCTTATCCCACACCTGGGGCAACCAACTCCTATTTTTGTCTTGCAGTTCATCCAAAACAACCAACAAGACAAAAAGGGGCAAATATAGACACCAAAATCATGTCTACTCCCCTGGTCATTCTCCTCATTTTCTCCCCCCTTAGTCCCCTTCATCCACTTAACTATCCCTAACCCGCCTATGTCTTGTTAATTTGAAATAATTATCTATTTTAATTAACAAAAACTCCCTTTTCCTTCTCTCTTGCCACCTCGCCACCCTAGGATACCCCTCTTAGATTCCCTTCATTCCCCACATGGCCATATTAATACCTAGACTCCCATTCCAACTTCTCCTCTCACCCATTTTAATCCCCTTTGACTGTTTCTTCCTCAGACTCGCTGACCCGGCAGTTGGGAAAATGGACGAAGGCTATTTTTAGCCTTCTTCCTGCCTTCCAGCCACCGACGTCGGTCAACTGTCGACCGATGTTGGTGATATTGCCAGCATTGGTAGCCTTCATAATGGTTTTCTGCACCGTTAACCAGCCTCTTTGGCTCTCTTGGTCTCTCTCTCGCATCCCAACTCTTGAATCTTGGCATCAAACCCTGGAATCTGTTCCTTCACTTGATCAATATACCAATATCTCACCCATACTTCTGACTCTCTCCCTCAGGTACACACGACGAGCTTCTACACCAATAATAGCATTAGACTTCTACATCAAAATCAGGGTTCCACATAGGCTACATCAATAGTAGGTACGGGGATCAATAGCACTCCTTCAGCTAGCCACAGGTAAGTATTCTATTTGTTCTTTCATTGTGTTTTCTAGTCATTTGTTTCTAAGTACTATGAACTAGATTCAGCATTTTCCTATCCCCAGACCAAATCAAACTTGAATCTTTACTTCTCCATCTCCCTATTGCCTCCGTCCTCTATCGGACCATACACTCTACCTATTCAACCAAAATCTCAGACCCAGACCCGAGACCATTCAACCAAACCCCAAAACTTTGTCTTAGACCACTCAAATAGACCTAGACCCTTCCTTGGCCTTGTCCATAGACCACAGACTTGACCAGACCCCATCTAAGCCTACTGCCCCAACCGATGCCAGCTGTAGAGACCATTGCCCCAATCGACATCGGCAGACCTAAACAACCAATGCCGATAGGACCACTGACACCGGTGATTATGACCAGTCTGACTTCATCTTTTAGGTAAGCCTTTGCTTCCATTTTCCTTTTCAGTCTTTTATCATTTCAGTATTTTAACATTGTACTATTTATCAGACACTTCTTTTTATTGACTAGTGGGTTGATATCCCTTAAGGAAGTCTTCATACTTCTGAGATCAAGCTTTCGCTTGGTAACCCACCATCTCCTCATCTAACGCCTTCTTTTGTCCAAGTCTCTTTTCTTTGCAGGTGTCATTCCTCCATAGCCAAAGAGGAGTTCTCACAGCGTCTAGATTATGGTGCACAAGACTATATCCAGGTACATATAAGCCTTGACCATTTCTTTAAGTTTCTCATTTTCTCTCTTTGAGTGTGAAAGTGAAATTGCATAGAAACAATATCTTATAAATAGTTATTTGTGGATTTAGTGGCCATGTTTAGAGCTCCATTGAGGAGATTATACTTCTACTACAGGTTGGAACAACACATATGGCAATTAGATTTGTAATAGTACCTAATGTAGGCATGTTTGACATGGCATTGGGTAGGCCATGGATATATTTGCTATGATCCATCCCATATACCATGCACAAATGCCTTAAATATATGTATTCTAATTAGCTAATCATAATTGAGGATATTTCATATGATTATCCTGTATATGTCCCATAAATAGTTACAAGTTACAACTTAGTTACCAGTTATAACTCTAACCATAGTTCCTATTAGTAAACCATAGAGTTCAATGAAACCAATAGTGTAGGTGAGGTCTACTCCTACAGTGTTTCCATGTGTGCATGCTCTCCCATGGAGACCATTATTAGATAGACCCCTATGTTAGAGATATGTTACATATTCTAAAGGGCCTCCCTCTACTCAATTTATTTTGAGTTCAGTATTATTGAGTTCTCATAGTTATCAGCATAGGTTACTTATGCCATCTATAGCATCTTCTACCACATGGGTCACTAGGACCCCTATAGTTCACAAGCACCATAGTTAGTTTCATAAATTCCTAGCACCACTTCATAGGTAGTGTCAGTCATAGATCGCTTAGTATAATAGGATCTAAGACCACATTTACCTTTTAATACAACATGCATGATCACTATTCCTTTATTTGACATAAACCACATTGATAGCGAGTCTCCAATGAGACTCATCAGTTAGTATAACTTCTCCCTTCTTGTATATATTTTCCTTATTCTTTTCTCCTTATATATAGTTTCATTATCATATTGCTTATACATAGATTATATCCAAAAAATATAAAAATAATATAATATGTCAAAATACAAAAAAATTAAAAATTATAGATCATATGCATTGCAATGTTTATATCTCTTATATTTTCAAAACACTACATATGTTATCTATCTTAGTATAGTCAATTTGATCATATATACATGTTTCATTTGTTCTTGTTGACTATCTGCAAATTGCTTATAGGACTTAGGGGCACTAAATTGATCTAGATTTACTAATACCTACCCATTAGGGTCATATATATAGATACACAAGTTATTAATTTGACACATTCACCCATTTTGGGGCATCGTATACATAGTTTTGATTACCAAATCACATATTTATAAAATCTACATCATAAATTTACCATTATTATATATTAATATTTATCATGCTACACATAATCATATTTTTCTAGTTACTAATACATTATACTTGGTATATTTACATATTGGCTCTTATATAGATTTATATTGCATGTTCATGCATACTTTCATTTATAGCTTTCCTAATTTATATTTGATTGTATATCTATTGTTATTTTATTCAAGGGCATTTGAATATGTCATTTATATTTAGATCTATGCCACTTATTTTAATAATATGTACTCTTTGGATATGTTTCTTTGTCCTTGTATGTGCCTTCTTGATTGTATATGTGGACATTTAAGCATGTCCATCTACATGGATATAATCCAAATTGCTTGTTATTTACATATGTGTAAATTTTAACATGTCCTTATATGTATTAGTTTCTCATATTTAGTGACATGTGCCCATGTCCCTTGTATTATGGCCCATTGGCCTACTTTGTGTGTCTCATATGTGTTGTATGTATACTTTCTTATATGCTTTATGGCCATGACACTTGTCTCTTGATTATTACACAATCTAGTTTTAAATGCCATGAAGGACCTCATGCATCTCCCCTTCTTACTTGTGTGTCATTATGGACATCATGACCTATTGCCCTAGGTATCTACTCAGTTATTACTCAAATTTACTATTACATACAGTGTTATATCTATCTTGATAATCTTGTGAATGGTAGACATAACATACATCGCACATTACAGACTTATGCTCAGATTTTCTTACATTTTGATGTTATGTATGCACATTATATTGTATTATTACATATATATCATATGTTCTCTGACTAACACACATTTTTTAGAGATTTTTTTTATTATAGTTCTTTCACATGTTTAACAACTCCCGTCAAAAGAGGGGGCATTCAAAGGGGTTTGTCATAAGATCAATCTATCATAATGCACTTAGAGTAAAATTTTTAGTATATAGGCTTAGATTATAAAAATTAGCCTCAAGTAAACATAATGAAAAATAGTGACACAAAGATCAGTTATAGTTACATAGAAATTAGAGAAGATCAACATTAGCACTTAAATTGGGAGACTAGTTCCATATGGAAATACTATCCAAGGTATGGTGATAATGTCCAGTACCCTTAGTTTTATAAGAGTCTAGATTGGAAAGAAAATTACATTAGATATTGTATAATTTTGTATAGGTTTAGTTACATATTTACCAATTTTACTCAGTTGAGCTCAGATTCATACTAGTTTTCTCAAATTGGGGGTATCATGTGAGACATCACCATTCCCATTTTTATTTTAGATAGTTAGATATAGATTATAACAACTCAATGAAAAATACATAATCTTAGATATCAGATTTAGGGTCATGTTCATGGCACATTATTTATGTATGCTCACTTATATGTTTGTTTGATTAAAGAGAATGATAGAATCCATGTCATTCTCTATATTGTATACATTAAACACCATGTTCTAGGTTTCACACCAAATTCATGCCTTAATATATCTACAATTTGTGGCATTATTAAGTGGCCTAGAGCTACCTAATATACCTAAGTGGCTGCAAAGTTGACATCTCTAGTTTGACATCTCTAATTAGACATTTCTAGTTACATTACATAGTTTCAATTATAGATGCATCTACTACACATGGGCAGGAAATGATGGATTCATAGTCTATTTGAGTTTTTGATAAAAATAAATTAAATGGTTAGACACACCATTATTATAATCCAAGCTATTCAAAAGTCACAATCCACCAAATAGGGTTAGGAAATGATGGAGTCAAAACCAGATTGAGTTCTTGAGCCACCCACACATGAGAATTGAGAAAGCCATCATCTCAATCCAAGATATTCACTAATTGATCAATATATACATGAATACACATAGGTTTTCACTAGGTTTATGCATTATTTCATGTGCCATTAAGTTGTATTATTTCTTTTCCTCTTTTTTAGTTAGTTTTATCTCTTTACTTAGTTTGATTCTTACTTAGTTTTGTCTTTGCTCTTGATATCTCTTAAGTAAGGATTGATCTATACATATTATAATTATAAGGAATATAATGGAGAATTCTTCACATACTTAGATCCAAATTCATGGGATTTTCCTCTTAGGTAAGTCTAGGTATGCTTCATTTTCATTTATCCTAGTCATTTCATTTTTACGCATTTCTTAAAAAGGGGGCAAATAGAATCACCTAAAAATGACACAATAGTTATAAGAGTGATAATTGAGACCACCTATCCTTAGATTAGACTTATACATATATTAGGGCATATTTTCACACTTATCCATCCTTTGTGTGGACAACATGTGTCTATAGTCATCCCTAAAGTAGTCTTAAACCCTGATTATTGCATCTTGGCCCTTTGTGACTTAGGTTTTGCCACCTAAACGCTAACACTATATTAGGGACAATAGTAAAGCATGGTGATAGTGTCCCAATTTTAGTGATATTATCATTTCCCTCCCTTTTCCACCAATGGATGTCTTTTAAAATCTAAGATCACCTAGGGTTGGCCTAGACCTCTTTCTATACCCACATAAACACAAGAATAATATACATACATTAATTTTATCCCTCTAACGACTAGATGTAAATTAGATTTAAATTATACCTAAAAACTCAAAATTTGTTCACAATTAAATTTATCAATCCATATTCTTCCCTACTTATACATATTACCATCTATAACATTCCTAAGCTCATATCTATAGTCTTAAGTACATTCAAAGAACTTGGGTTTATAATAATACTATCTTCACTTTCACTTATACAAATACTTATCTAAATATAACTAAATTAGGAATGATCCCTCTTCATAGTATTGGTATGTATGTAACTCTCATCATAATAGGGTGTTGAGTATATCCATCCTACCGCACCAGTAAACACACTTTTCTACTTGTATCAATTAGATACTCTAAAAACATGGAGGAATAGGACTTGATCATAAAATTAGTCAAAATAGGTCATTTTAAGTTATTCATAAACTATGAAGATAGGAATATTCTTGATATACCTAGACATAAGTGAATCTAGAATCTTAGAATAGTCCTACATAAATGACACTAACACCAAAATAGGGACAATAGTACCACATTGCACTACTGTCCAATTAGGTCACTACTCTTTGGAAGGGGTTTTGACATTTGGATCTTATTTTTGACACTTATACCAACCTCTACCTCAAATTTTATCCTATAGATCATCTGTCTTGATCATTTTCTAGATAAGTTCTCATTTACTTTATTTATTATTATTTTAAAAAAAATCAACTTTAGTCAACTCTATAACAAATCAATAGTTATATTTATATATTTATACCCTAATTTAATATACTCATCTCTTTGATAACATAGGCTTTACATTCATCTAAGTCCTAAAAGGTTAAAAAAATATAGGTCATATCAAAAATATAGGGACACATATCATCTAATTTAAACTTCTTACTCTAATTTCCTTCTTGAATGGATGAAACTACATATTTAACATCCTTAAAATCCAAAAATGTGGGATTTAAGTTAGAGGAAGTGGGAAATTTTTGTTAGGTATTTGAAGGTATAATATCTTGACTTGAATAAAGAGGTGATACTAAATATTGGGAAATCTATATATGGTTGGTTACACTAGGGATATTTACTCTTTGAGTAAAGTTGTATTGTTGATAAGGGGTTTGTAGTTGGTAAGGCACTTGATACTAAGTGTGGTGTTAATTTGGAGGGAACTAAGGCCTGAATGGAGGAATGTTATGTTGGGCATTCACTGAAACTTGTTTGGATTATAAGGTAATTTGTTGTTGATTCCTAGGAATTTATCATGTAAGGGGGACTTGTTTGTTAATTCCCACATGGTTTTAACTTGAAGAGGCTCTATATTGAATATAAGTTTAAATTGGTTGATTTATTGAAACATGGTGTTGGTTAGACAATGTTGGTATGGGATTAATTATCACTTATTTTATTGGAATGTTGGTCATGACTTATTGAGGTGGGGAATTGGTTACCACTTGTTGAAGTAGAGGATTGGTCATGAATTTTTTAAGTGGAGGATTGGTTGCCACTTGTTGAATTGGCATACTTCAAATGTGTTATTCCAACTCAAGTGGGTTTGCAACTTATTATTGTAAGGTACTTGGAATGTTGGAAGGAAGAGGTCATGGAAAATATAGAATAATGTTTGGTTGCATGTTAGATGGTACCTAATGTGGGAAATAATATGCTACTTGAGAAATATCCACCACATATTGGGTAAAATATATGAGAGGATTTATATCAATATTAGTTATTCGATTGGTTTCAACTATGGTTGTGCTAAACATATCTTTACCTAATGTTTTATTGGCAAGCAGATTTGGATTATCTATGGGATATGTAGATAAATCTAATGGTTGTTCTCCTACAGGATTGCATTGTAATAATGTGGTATTTTAAACTTTAAATGTTGACAAGGGTTATCTAAGATAAGTATAACCCTATTATCTTATTCTATTTGTGAAACAATAAGTTTTTTTATCTGAGAGGGTCAACTAGTAAACTTTTCCTTTGTCTGACATTATGAAGGCTTGATTCAAAGCTTGATTTTGGATAGAGGTAATCTAGTTATCAAATAATGTAAAATGAATTTATTTGGATTTTATAAAAAAATAAAAAAAATCCTCTATGGTAAAACTAGGTGTAAATTTTACACCCATCTCCAACTATATAACAAGATGTTTGTCTTTATTGTCAAATAGTTGTCAATTAAGTTGATCTTACTGATATTCATCACTAGGTGGTGGATTGACAAGGTACATTAAATTATGTCTATGATCAGTATCAAATGGAACATTTGAAAGGTATAGTTGGTATTATACTTTTTCAACATTAGGTGATACAATTTGGAGGTATGGGTTATGTTGTTCAATTTCAACATTGGATGGTGCATTAATAAGGTATTGTTGATTTTCTTCATCCCATATGTAGTGATAATAATTATAGGTATTTTAAACCATATCATCATAAAATGAGGTGTTGTAAATTTTCCCATTATGCATATACTTAGGCATGTATGATTTTATAATCTTTATCTTGAAAAGGTCTTGAATACCCAAAACTATGTTTTGACTTGGTATGTGACTTCTATTAGAATATCACTTTGAAATTGGATTGAGGCAAGATGTTTGAATTATTTTAAGGTAAACATAAATTTTGAATACACCAATAAAATGTATATCAATGTGAATTATTTAAACATGTTTATCAAAGAGGTAAATCCACAAGTTTTGGGCATAATAGTTTTAAGTATAAATGTTAAATGTTTGGAATTAGGAAATATTTTGCATTTGGTATTGTCTTGAAAGGTTTTGATATTTATAAACTTTAATTTGTGAACAAATAAAGAAAACTTGAGATATTTTATACCCTTTATAAACTTTATATTATGTAAAGGTTGGCACAATAATTGGCCTTGGTTGACAATGGAAAATCAAAATTTGAATTAAGTTTTAAGCTCTTAACTTCTAAAATGAATTGCTCTTGGCATAATTCAACTAGAATTAGAACTTGATCTTGTAATTTAGAATTAGACTTCGAATTAAAAATGGTTTGACCTTTAAAATAAGGTTTGATTGGAATTAACACTTGTATTTGTACTTATATTTGAACTCAAATGAACAACATAATAGCACAACATGGATAATAAATTAGAATTTGGTTTTTGGCTTGGTTTGAAATGGTAATTTGGTTTAGGAAAAGAATCTTAGTTCAAATTAGGTAGCCTAAATACATACTTTGGACAAGAAATATAAGGACTGGGACCAAGTTTTAACACGTCACTTTCATTTGACCCATAATTTTAGTAAACACCTTATTGTGTGTGTATAAAAATGGTTTATACTTGGACTTGTTGGTTGGTGTTGTGCCCCTAACACACACACCCCATTTTATTATAGTTTAAATAGGGGCCCATTATTTTAAAATATTTAATTAAGGAATCCATGATCCTTATATATCTATAATTTGATTATTATTCATTCACAGTCTAAGGTTACTCTTATGAATTCAAAATTTAAAAGAATTCAAACCATGAAAATGAAAGCTTGGACTAGTATCTTAATCTATTTTGTGCCTTGGTTTTGCAGGAGTATTTTTTCTAATTTTTTTTTGATTTGGTTTATAAACTAATGGTATTAGTCTTTCCTGATCCAATTTTTGGGTGTAATTTATGTGATTGTAAGAACATTGACTAGGATTTATTAACCATCCATGATCTATCCCCACTTTTGTTACATGGTATTACAACATGCATTACTCATATATCACCCAAGATTTAATATTTTATAAATATTACAAATGTTTTAATGATCCCTTGCTACTAAAATTCAATGAGTGGAATTTCAAATTTAAATAGAGCTTTCAGAGGTTGATAATATTCTAAGTATTTTGAGTTCTTAATCTCTAATAAATCACCACATTGTGCATTCTCTAGAACCCAAAAATGTGAATACTTCACTTGTTTATCCATAAATTTTAATGGTCTCAAGCCTTCATAGTTTAGTGTTTTTTATCTTACATGGTTCTAAAGGATTCAACACTTAATGGTTTTTTGTCAAATAAAACCTTGGAGGGATTAAATATACATTTTTCTATAGTCTAGTAGATCTAAGCTTCCACAATCTGAGAGACCAACAATTGGATCATTTTTATTCCAAATAAACATAGGGAGAGCCAAAACATAATAAAAATTTTAAGTATGAAGGCTCTAATCCTCTAAAATTCCTGGGTCACTGAGATCACTCCACATGAAATCCTTCCATTACCAAAGGCCTTTGAGGACTACGTAGTTCAAATGAATAAGTAGTAGTGGCTCTAACATCTTGAGTATTTGCATACCCAATTTCATTCCATGTGGATTAATCATGTTGAACCATGAATATGGAGTATATGAAAGAAAATGGGAGGCTAAAGAGATGACATCACAATAACTAAACAAGTGTCACTTTTTAAAATGAAGAATGGCCAAGGTATGAAAATAAAATATTGATAGCATGGCAAAAGAACCAATAAATGATTAATTGACAACTGTCTCAAAGTTGATGACTAGACACAAACGCAAAATGAAGTATTAACATGTGGCAAACAAATGAACCTACCAAATATGATTAATGAGTTCAAATTGAAATGAGAATTAAATGAAATTTTTTTAATCTACATTGATCGAACACATATGCATTCAATAATTAGGTTTGGGAATAATATATACAAAATATATAAAAATGGTAATTCACTTTTCCATTACTTTATAAATCAAGAAATCACATCTTTAAACTATACAGTATCTCAAAATCCCTAGTTTCTTTAATGAACAAAAATAGAACAAACTAGTAGATTCATGAAGATAATTGTAGTAACTAAGGAAGAACAATGACCTCCTATTAATAATATAGAAAGTCTCAATTTCCCTATCCTTACTCATTTATAGGAGGGTTAGAATACATGGATACCTTATTCGAAAGGAGTGCATTATACTTCAATTTTATGCACTATTTAGTGCTCTAGGAATAGATGGAGTCTACAAATCCATATTCTTCTGAGGACCATCCTTTTATAAAAGATAAGTAATACATAGATGATCTCCTACCTATCAAAGTGTAAGGACTCCACTAAGAAAACACTAAACCCAAATTAACGTCATGCATTGACTTGCTCAAAGTTTTATTTGTTAATGAGACTATTTATGGGAATATTTTACATGTTAGACAATGTTGTTGATTACATTCTGGGTAGGGCATTTGAGATATAATTTAGACTTTCATCCCCAAAACTATCTATAATCAAGTCTCAACCAATGTTTGTCTTGAGAAAAATATATTGGAGGGAAAATTAAATCAATGGCTTGCTAAAGTCTAGAGGATAAATTCAAAAGCAGATATCTCATCTAATTGAATTATTAAATTCTACCCTAGAATTATAATAACTACGGCCCTATTGAATAGATTATATGGATTTATTAGTATTATGTACATCCAAGTTGAGTGGGTTATATTTTTGTATATACTTTTGATATCCTCAAAATTTGTGTCACTTCGAGAAATTATAATTGTCAATCAAAAATCATAACTGCTCCATCATGATTAGAGGAAAATTGATAGAAAATTTTACATGATGTCCTACCTATTAGACATAGTGATGGGCATGGTTTATAAGACCTATGGTCAATAATGGTATCCCTTAAATGAATATTTATCAAACAGGGTAGGTGAGTACTATTATTTTATGTTTTTAGATAAATACAATAATGAAATCAAGAGGATATGTGAGGAGGTCTACATCCAAATATTCTAGGCCATGAAGGGAACTGTAATTCTGAAATTATTAGATAATATAATAAAAATCATGGGAAAAATATGAGAACATTGGTACTACCTAGATATCACTATCATCAAGGTATAAGGAATAAGTATAATTCCCCTATTGATAACACACCATGTATTGGACCACATAGTAGAACAATAAATTGCATATCAAATTTATAACAACATTGATGAATAATTAGGTCAAAGGAATTTGGATTATTATTTAAAGAATCCTTTAACCATTAGGCAAAAATAATATGTGGTTAGGTCACATTTTCTTCATGATGGTAAGGTTCAAAATCAGTATAATTTATAGGTTGCATGTTTCAGAGAATGTGATCCCAAGAATAAGGCAAGGGGATATCTCCTACATATCAAGGTGAAGGTACATATTTACTATGGCCATGTGGAGTTTGATCAAGATGCAATATTTTTAAATGCAACTAATGATATTGAAGTATGGGTGAGAACAAGGAATAATTAAATAAATATATGGCTTGATATCAATCCCTTTAGTATTATCTTAAAGTAATTGAAGATAAATCACAAGTTTTATGGAGCCATCAATGGCCTCAAATTCAACCACAGGACATTAAGCAACATGATCAACCTCCCTCCCCTCCAAAAGTGCTTGTAGATGAACAACCACATGAAGCTAGCACTTAAAGAGAACCAAACCCTCAAATTAAGAAGGAAATTATAATGGGTCTCCCAAGTCCCCAAATCCCTTATACATCATCAATATATAATATTCAAGATTTAGATACAACCACTATAAAGAATAGGTAAACAAATTATTTAAGGGAACAAAGGAAAATCTATTTAATTATGACACCTTTACCACCCCTCACTACAGTCACTCAAATGAGTGTCCTAATTTTTCATATATTTCTTTCCTATCCATTCCAATTTATCCAAGTTTTCCTCAATCCCCTAAGTCTCCTTAGATAAGTTCCATTCCCTCCATAAATATGTCAACACCATTCACCACCTCTACCACAATTGGCATCATATCTACCACTACTTCATGACCACCTTTAGTCATACTTCCTACCACTATTATTCCTTCAATTTTAACCCATTACATGCACCTTCCACTCCTCCCATATTTACTTACTAGAGGAATAATAAAGACTCTCCCACTTCCTCCAAGGATAAGCAACTAGAAGAAAGATCATCTCTTGGTCTTCCAATCATATAAGAATATATTAAAGAAGAAGAGGAGGAAGAAGTAGAGGAAGTGGTGGATATAATGGAATTAGTAAAATAAGAAGAGACTAAAAAAGTGATATCAACCCTTTATTATCCCATTAATGAATATTAAATTAAGGGGGAGTAATTATAAATTATCATTGTTGCACAACTAGGTGATGAAGAGGTCAACCTACAAAAATCTAGAGCCTTGAGTCTAGGAGAATAGATAATGAAAGAAGCCTTAGCCAATGTATCATATCAATAATTCCTCATATAAGAGAAAATATATATCATTTATAAGGTATTCTCTTATATTGTTTCTTAAATTTATAATATTAAAATCCCAATTGTAAATTTTCCCCCAACTATTCCTCGGGCTATTTTATCTAGTTCTGCTAGTACTACTATTGATTCAACTATTCCTTCTTATCATAAATTAATAATGACTCTCAAGTCCAAATTGATAATATGGTCACTATTTCTATCTTTAATCCTAGGATGACACCAGTCTCAAGGAAAACATTACCCTAATTTAAACTCTCCATGGCACAACCATTGACCATGCCAATAACTACAATGGCTATATAAATTACTATGGATAAGAATAAATTATTGACTAAAGTAACTACCATGAAGGAAAAATTTATATGAGAAAGGGTTTTTCAAACACCCCTCTAATTTACTATTCAAATAAGTACATCCTTATCACCTCCTTTGATTACAACCCCTCCTATGACTCCTCCATCTTCTTTATCATTAGGCCCAAACTAAGAATTTAAAATGGGAGAACTCATTATTTCTGAATGGGTAAGAGAAATGAAATATGATAGATATGAAAGGTATAATTCGTTCATGACTAAACTCTCCATAGTATCCACTTGATTTGATATGAAAAGTCTAACTATTCAAAGAGTAAGAAAGAGTAAGGTGAAGAATGTAAGGACAAAAGAATAATTAGAGTTTGAATAAAGAGAGAATATTTTAACTTTAGAAAAGAATTCCAAAAATAAATCTAAATTACCCAATGGAGTACATTGAAAATTTTGGTACTATTATGGATTTTAAAGGGGTAGAAATGAATAAAATGTTTTAAAACAAGGAGGATGCCTTGAAAAGGTTACAAAAGATGTAAATCATGTAGGCACCTCAAGAAATTTTTATGGATGTCCATAGTGTAACTACCAAGTTGTGCAATATTTTGTATAATGTTAGGGTTTTTAGTGTTGGGACCTAATCTAATAGGGAAAATATTGTTACATTTTGGAATTAAATGAAATAACTATAAAGATAACTATTTTTTATTTAATTCTCTAAGACCAATTATTTCCACTAATTGAATCTTATGACTAGCATGGATACATCATTGTGCTTGAATTATGTAATTACAATAAGGGATGCTTCCCTTAATTAACACAAGTAAATGGAAACATTTTTGGATATTTTTCTTATCCATGAGAGTGAGGCATTAAAAATTTTGATGGGTATGAGGGTTATGAATGTAATAATCCCCATAGGAGAATTTTTCAATATACTTAATTTTGATAACATTATTCAGGTGTCTATAGACAACTTCAAAAGGTAAGTCAAGGGTACCATTTATAAAAATAATGAAAAAATCTTACAATTAGTATTTTCAAAAGATAGAGTAAAAAATTAGAAGCTTTAGCAGTTGAATTAAAAATCTTAGAAGCTAAGTAGGAAAGGTTGATGGCTAAGGTTTTTAAGATCTTAAATCCTTCATTACTTCATTTTGATATTATAACTAAGGATTTTGACATATCTCATGTATTATTCAAAGATTTGAGAGACAAGGAAGTATATTCAGGGTTAGTTCCATGAAAACAAGTGTTTTTCAATGCCCCCAACATCATAAATATCTCAATTTTATATATTTATAGTTTTTAGAATTTCAATAGGCCTAGTTTTGATCCCATAATGACCTGTAGTAGTTACTTCAATTACAACTACACTTACTCTAGTGACCTCTTCAGTTAGTGATGCCACATCAGCACCATGATATAAAAATAGTTATATATTTCTATGTTATTGTTAAGGTGAAGCTTTTGTTCCCAACACATTTACTTTTCATTCATATTATATTTTTATTTGAAGAGGTTTTTCTAAATCTGGTTATGGTACATGAATGTTTTACATAATATTAGACTCATAGTTCTAATTTTTAACTTGTAATTTAAGATGATGCTTGAAGAGATGAGACCTTCCCCATTATAAGCTTATATATATTTGTATCTTCCTAGTCCCAAAAGGAGGAAATTTTTGGTTCCTAAGATAAATAGCATATTTTAAAAAGTTTTGCTTGACTTGATCTTTATCTGCAAATCCTGAATCTTCTCTAATTATGTGGATTACTTGAGATGTGCTATCATTTTGGTATCTTATTTATTTGATTTTTTTAATGAATTATCTCATTTAATATAGTTATTCATATTAATCTATATCCAATTTTAATGTCTTTTACATGTTAATTATAATCCCCCTTTGTGGATGTGTAATGGCAATCTAGAAAATGTGTCAACCTTTAATTTATGCATGTTTAATTATATTATGTTATGGTTCCCTTCAAATCCCCACTATGTTTGATTATTGGTTTTCTATAGTAGTTTACAATAAATATTGGTCTTTGGATTTATTGTCTTACCTTAGTTCAAGGGGTTTTCATATTGAGTGGTCTATATGCTTATTTTATACCTTACCTTTCCCTCCTTTGTTAGTTTATTTTTGGAAATCTTACCCACTTTAGTTAAAAACATAATCCTTCCACTCACATAGAGTAGATCTAGGTCTATGCATAGTCAACTCACCCATGGTAAACAATATGTAACATTAAATGATATTCCATAAATAGGTTGTTATAAAACCAAATACTTAGCAACTCATGCATTGGATTGAAATCATTTCCCAATCCTAAAATGTTAGATGATACCTCATAGGGTAACTAAGTTGTGAATAAAACCCAAATTAATAGTTTGATTTAGTATTAAGTGTAAACAATGTTTTGACATAAAAATAAAGCAACAACACATAAGCATTACAAGGTAATTTAATAAATGACATAGGTTTGTATCACATCCATTAAACCTTTTAAACACTTACCTTGGGAGAGGATTATAAAATTTAAATTTTTATTAAATAAATTATTATAATTATTGGTGGTATTTTAACCCCACCATTCCATCCAACATTTTAATAAAACAAGATAATATTCAAGGGTTGTTACCTTTTCACACCTACATCAATGAGCAATTCATGGCAAAAAAGGCATCTAAGAATCAATCTTAGATCAGGTCATTTGTAGGAGGGTCTTATCCATTCATAACCACTTCAACTTTAATCATTATAGTGAAGTTATATTGGATTTGGGTTTTGCTTATAATTTTACTTGGGATTTTTATATGGTCCTTATATACAACCCATAATAAATGATATGTGGGCACAAATATGTTAATGAAGAAGTTCAATCTCATTTTTAAGATTTCTCCTTTTGAGGGTACCACACCTGGGCCTTGGATACTGGAAAGAACTCCCAAATATTAATTTCCTCACATGACAATGTGAAATAACAAATCTAGGCCTTCATGATGGAAAAGTTACTCAATTGATATATTTCACCAGATAAGCAAGGTTTGGTATGATGCTATGATGTCACTTCCTAGTTTAAAGTGCACATAAAGACTCATATGAAGGTGATGAAATACACACCATAGTCAATATTAAAAATATGATAAAAATCAAATATAAACTTTTAAATTTGTGAGTCATCCAAAAAGGGGAGAGAATACACAAAAATAACCCCACGAGATAACTAGGCAACAAGAAAAACTTGAGAGAAAGTAATGAACTTAAAAATCAACAAGTTTTGTTATAACCCAATTGAAATGTAAATTCATTCTAATTACCAATAGAAATGTGAAGTAAAATTTACTTCTTTGACTCAAACTACCATTTTTTAGCTAAGATCCTAGAACACAAATAGTTAGTAGTTTGATAAAAGTGGCTTTGAGTTAATAAAGATATTGAAATAAGGTTTGTTTAACTCTTAGCCTTGTTACAAAATGATTTCATGGTTATGAAGGCCAATTTCACTACTAAGTCTTTCAATTTTTTAAACAAAACCTAAAAATAGAAATAGAGATTAGTCAAAAATAATTTTTATACTATCAAAAATAATTTATCTACTAGGAATGATGATTTGGATTCTAAATTTAATGATTTCACTACTAAATTTGATGATTTCATTGATGAATTTGATCATTTCATTGATGTTAACCTTCATATAAAAATAAATGTTATAGATATAAAATAATTTCTCCACTAAGATGAATGATTTTTATACTATGAGCTGCTATTTAGAAAATGCCAAAAAAAACACAATTTCATTAATACCCAAAAGTAATGATTTTTATAGGCTAAGGATTATTTATCTACTGCAAGTAATGATTTTGTTGATGATTGGTTCAATTTCATAGTTTAATCCTATGAATAATAGAGTCAAGTAATAGAGAATGATTTTTTTACTACCAACAATGATTTCATTGATGATCTCTTTGAATTCATAGTTATATAGGAATAAATTCATTATTTGGTCTAAAAAAACTTGAACATAATTAATTACAAAATAATAATATTATTTAGAAGGCTAATTTGGTAATTAGAAGAAGGCATATGGTCTAAAAGAGTTTATGGGATGCATCCAATCCTTCAAGATGTCCCACCAAGCATGCCATTATGTATATTAGGAATCCAAGAGAGGTTAGTTAATTGTTAGTGAATCAAAATAAAAAAAACCTAAAGACATAACTTCTTAAGCATAATCCCTAGGTTGAGATATATGGACTACAAATAAGCAATGAAATTTGAAGATAAATAACCATGCTTTTACCTCCCTTAAATATTCACTTGAAGATTGGTCTAAAGAGGTTAAGATATATATGTAATCAGAAATGCATCATGTCCATAAATCAATAGTAGATCAGAAGGGATAGAGCACACCTACACTTTTGATTGGGGAGCATACAATTATTAAGTGGGAGCATGACCAATGTGAGGATCTGTTAGACCTGATTAGGAGATCACTTATCACAACACACCATGTGAGGTAGGGTTCCAAAGCCTATAGTCTAACATAGTCACATAACAACCCTAAAAGATTGCTATGATTTAATATTTCACTAATCCAATAACAATAAAATCAAATCTAATCTATTGCACACCAAAGATTCTAGTACAAAATGGGGATTAGAAACAAAACAAATAAATAACTAAACTAAACACATATTAGGAGATAGATACTCATATCAATGCGTATAGAATTCTAATGCATGGAAGAGAAAAATACAAATGTACTCTCTATCTACTCTTACAAAAGAGGAATAAAATTAGGAATACTTACCTTTGAAGATAAACCCACTGAGCCTCAATCTCCCCCTTGGCCAAGGTGATTCAAAAGAGATTGTCATGGTATGTAAGGATAACTAATATAAATCAAATTTAGGCTACATAAAACATCCAATAATCCAAAATACTTATCCATAAAATGATATCAAAGATCCAAAGAAAGTATTGAACCCTAAATATTTATTCCCCAAATAGAATCATTAATTGGTAGATGTTCATTTGCACTTATTCACTTAATTCTTCACTCTTATAAAATGGTAAGGAATGACCTTATCTATATAAATTATAAACTTACCCTAATAGAATTTGAACATGTCAGCTTTGCTAGGTTGACCCAATTGACCTAGCACATTTTTTGGTCTAACTCGCTAAGTTTGTGTTAGGTCGATTAAGAGGCCAAAAAACCAAAAGAAAGGAAAGTCCCTAAACTATGTCAAGTCAACGTAGTCGACCTAGCAAAATTGATAGGTCAAAAGGGTGATAAGGCAAGAAATGAAGGATAAAACATAACAAGTGATAGGAATATGTAGAACTAAGAATAATAAACTTGGGTTAAATTGTTTTAGGGGGCTATTGTGTGGATGGAAAGTGGCAAAAGGAACAACAATCTTATGAAGGAATGATGGTCTACCCACCCCTTTCTTGGTGAACCCCTTAAGGCATGCACTTAGAGATATTGAGACTTGATAGGATCTTTTAAGATACAAAGTTTCAATAAGTGATAAAAATTTGAAAATATAATGTGTATACATATTCCCCAGCCGAAGCTCATCACATGTCATGTAAGTGCAACATGAGATGGTGATTTGGAATAGTACATGATAACACACAATGGTGATGCTAAGTATGGTGTAGTAAATAGAAACTAAGATAAATTAAAGTATATAATTGAAAACATATAAATTTAACTTACCTTAGTGTTGTAGATAAACAAGTAGACTATAACAATTGATTGTGTCAATTGTAGAGTATACTAGGTGAACCTGTAGAAGTTAGTGTAAAAAATAGCTAAAAATCAAAAAAATTGGAAAATAGACATATAGTAGTATAAAAGATAGATATTTTAGGAAATTTTGGAAAATTAGGATTGTTAAGGAAATTTGAGATCAAAAATATTGATAGCAAATGAGTGACAAAATTATGGAAAATGAAGGACATATGACTAGCAAATGAATGATAAATACCTAACAAAAAGAATGAAAAATGATTGGAAAAGGAAATGATAAATGATTGGCAAATGACGTAAATCATATAATATGAAATAAATGACAAATGATATTGTAAATAAAAGGAAAAATGATAAGTAAAATATGAATGACAAAAATGAATGTCAATGCAAGAAAACTTGAACAAAGATATGTAAGAAATTAAAAAGTAAGCTTATGTAAGATAGGCATGAAAGAATCAAACATAAATAAAAATATGAAATAATGTTAAATGAAATGTAATTCAAGATGTAAGACAAAAATTAAGAAGTAATACATAAGGTAAAATATGTAATAATGGCAAAAGGGTGTGAACTCAACTGCCTACAATAGAAGGGTAGTATAATAATTGCAAATGAAAGAAAAGAGTGATCCATAGTTACTCTATTATTTTACTCTAATGATAGATAAAATTTAAACAAATTAATGCTATCATGTGTTTAAAATATGTAAAATAAGGAAATAAATAATAGGTAAAATATATTTAGAATCACAATTTGCATGTCAAGGGGGTAAATGAACTGGGTAGATGGGAGAATGAAAGGAAAACCAAGGTAGAGGAACTCTTTATTGAATTCAAGACACTTAAATTAGGTTTGTAAAAATAAGAGGAATTCCAACCTTAAGGACTCTGAAAAGTTTCTCTTAGCTACACAAGTCTTAAGTTAACAAATGGAGTATATACGTCATCCCATGAAGGTTATATGCATGAAAAGTAAAATGGACCTACCTCCCCATGACATATTCCTAATCTTTCGGATCCCTTACAAAGTTGTTGGTTTATTATGAAGATTTGGTCCTTATGTGAGAAATTAGGTATCACCATATAATTTTCAAATCCCTTATTCCAATATACTAGCCTACCACACCCCAAAGGATTTCAGCTCTATGTGAAGCTGACTGTGGAGTTTGAGATTCGATTGGAGATAAGAGATGTGCTTGTAATCACATCTTTTGGTGTCATTTTGAATTTTCAAATTTTGTATATTACCTTTTATATATCATTGAATTTTGTTTAAATGATTTAGATTTTAATTTTTTGATGGATTTTTTAGATTCCTCCTCCATACAGATTTGAAAAACCAAACATAGGTGCTAAAGATGACTTTCATTTGAAAACTTGGGATAAGGTTGCTAAGAGAGAGAACTTCAAAGAACATGGGGTATAAGAGTATCATAAATATAGGTAAAATAAAAGTGATATCTTAACTTCAAACTCATTTTATCCAATGTGGAGATGAAATAAAGGGGAAACCAAGAGAAGATGACACATGGAACAATTTGAATTGCTTCAAATCATAAAAACTATGACAAAGGGAAAAAGGAGGCATGCAATGACAAAAAAGGTGTGATTAATTATCATAAGAATGAGGGAAATGGAGGAAAAAATTATAACATATATTGTCATGCATATTTTATCTATAAAAAGAATCAAAAGCTAAAATCTAAGAACAAGGATCACAAAGAACATGAAAGGATGGAAATTTTATGAGGAGGGTTGGGTCCTATCTGTGGTCTTACCTTGAAACTCATAAAAGAGAAACCCACGAGGGTGCCAAAATAGAAATGTCAAAAGATAAATAATATTATGGTACATCAAGAGGTAAATGATAATGAAATGGGTGAAAATGATGATCATAAGGCAAACAATGACATAAAAAATGAAAGAGATATATAAGGTCAAAAATAAAACAAATGCCAAATGTGATGTGTAATTAAAACCAAGAATGTAAAGGAAAATAATGATGCTAGTAAAATGTGACTAAAAGAAGAAAAATGTAAAAAAAAAAGAAACATGAGATGAAAATAATAATTAAAATCTATGTTAACATCTATATCAAAGATGAGCATGGGAAAGACAAGTCTAAAAGTCTCAAAATGTTTTTTGAAGTTGAATTTGTTTCTTATTATGCATTGAGAAATAAGAGTGGGCATCACAAGATGCCCAAAAAGGTAAGTGGTTGTTGGGATGGGCAGTGCAAGATGCCCCAAAGTCTAAAGGGATATGTGAATGGGCATCACAAGATGCCCCAATGTGTGAGTTGGAGTGAGGTGGCATTGAATCATTAAAATGATTTGCATTGGGTTGGTAGGTGCATTTAGAAATAGGTAAATGTATTGGTTTGTTAGATTTTAAGGATGTTGAATGTGACATATGATGTGTATGAGAGGTATGGAGAGATAAAGGAGGACCATAGATGATATGATTTGGAGTAGGCATTTGAACTAGGTACTCTTTTGGTTCATGTGACTTAAGAGGTTGAGGTTCAATGGATGCCACAATATGTTTAAAGTTGTTCATGTTGGCTATCCTTTCCTTATTTATGTAGGAATAAGGATAAATTATGGTTTGGACAAAATTAGTGGATGAGGTGAATTTTTCAATAGGTAGTTGATGTTGATGTGATTGTGTTTCTTGATATTGATTATAAGAAGCTTGAAGACAATCTTGATAATGTTCTTTTGTGATAGTTTCAAGATTGAAATGTGGACCAAGCAAAGAAGAAATGAGAAATTAGTAAAGATCATGACAAGACTCATTATAATGACCTATAGTATCATGCCATCAACAAAAATTATCAATATTGTACCATTTAGGAGGTTTGAAAGGATCAAATTTTATGGGTTTAGTGGGTGGCAATTTTTGCATAAGTTCTTCCAGACTCAAGGGAGGGTGGGTTGGGTTAAAATTGGTTGAATTAGATGTTTCATTTTGAGGTTGGGGAGGCTTGGATAAATCAATGGTATGATAAAAAGATTGGAAAGATGTTTTAGTATTTTTTGAGGTGTTTCAAATTGAGTCATAAGAAAGTCTTGTCCTTTTTATTGGTCTAAGGCTTCTTCTAAAGTTTTACGTGAAAAGATTCTAACTTTGTATTTAAGGGAAGGCTTAAGAGTAGTGATAAATAGTTTAATAATATTGTCATAATTCATGTTATGGTCCACTTTATGAGCTAGAGACTTCCATCATTTGATGAAAGTATGAACAAATTCATTAGGAAGTTGTTTGGAATTGATGAAATGACTAAGGTAGTTTTCAATAAGGTCATCATTTTGGAATTTCTTCACTAGAGCATTGAATAAATCCTCTAGTTGTGAGATAGAATGTATAAGAAGTTGGTTTTACCATTCAAGTACATCACCAACAAAGGTTTTGGATAAAATCTTGGTGGTAGTAAAGGTGTTAGTTTGGAACCATTCCTTATAGAGATTACCAAAAGACTTAAGAAAGATAGTAGGATCCTTATTCTCATTATATGTGATAATTGGAGATATATTTCCAATATATATGGATGTAATTAATGGATATAAAGGTTTATTTTGAAGATGTTGAAGCATTTTGTTATTCATTAAAGGTTGAGGGATGATATTCCCATTGGCATCTCTAAGAGGAGGAGGGATAAAATTTTGATTTGGTTGAGGCATAATGACTTGAGGTGGTTGATTAATAATGTTTCATAAATGTTATTTCATTATCATCATTTGAGATTGATTAGTTATTTTCATAATTTTCATTTGATTTATGACTTATGCAAAAAGTTGAGTTGTATCAATAGGTGGGTTTGAAAGTGGGGCATTAGTGTTGATAGGAAGAGGATTGTTAGTTTTGGTGGGAAGATAATTATTTGTCGGTGGAGGATTCTTAACATTGGTATTAGTTGTCTTTAGTGTGGTAGAATAATAAGGAAGCTTAGTTAAGTTGCCATTCTTGTGAGGAGTGTAAATAGTATTATCATCAAGGTTTTCAAATATTTGGGAACCATATAGATTATCAATTTGAGTATTATTATTTGTAAAGGAATCCCAAAATTAGTATTGGGAAGAGGAATATGATGAAGGATCTCAACTACATTTCGTTCTGTAGTGAGTGGTTTATGCTTAGGAGAAGGGGAAGGAAGAAATTGGATACTTTCATCAGAAGTAATGAAATAAATGAGATTACTATCTATGTCTTTGATTTTACAATGTTCTAGACTAAGATAAGGTTAATAATATATCATCATTATGAAATAAGACTAGATAACCACACAAGGAGAACAAAAAGTGACAGATAGTATAGGGTCAACCTTACATAGACATAAGGTCTGTAAAACTATACAAGGTCGACCAAGTCAATCTAGTATAGTGCATAGAGCCTGGAAGAAAAGGTAAAAGGGTTGTAGATAGTATATGTTCAACCAAGTTTACCTATCATATAATATAGGTCCTGAGAAAGATACAAGGTTGACCAAGTCAACCTAGTACAATGAAAATAGGTAGATTCCTTGTGTTGCCTATATCTTTGGTTTTATTCATCCATTTTGAAAACCATAAAATGCATTAGATTCATGATGATGTGGGGAAGATGAAAAATTTGATATCAAGTTGTGAATTGAAAAAATACTTTTTTAAAATAATGAAAATCAGTAAATACTAAAGGGAAATAAATAGTCAATTGAATTGACATTGGCCAATTCAATTGATGCACATAAAGCAAAATATTGCACCAATGCTAGATAATGCAAGATTTTGCACACATAATTGATTAAAGATCAATAAAAAATATTAAATTAAATATATCTACTTGGTCATCCTATAATGTTGATTAGAATATTAAGAATTATTTTATTTGTGAAGGGGAGATTGGCTATAAGCAAGGTACCAGATATAATACTATCGATAGTTTTATGTAAGTTTGGGATGAAATGGATTATTGTGGAAATGATACAGGCTTGGTATTCAAGCCTACCCCCTCACTTCACACATTGTATAAATAATGGTAATGGGTACTTAGCTAGAATATACCATTAACCACACTTTATACTTGACCAGAGCATCAAGTCAGCTTCCCCTTTGGTGATGAAATCCAAGTAGGTTAGCCTGGGTAGTCAGATGTTAAAATACATATTGATATTATGTGGTTTAGCCATCTGTGCTAAATAATATAAATAGTTTAACTAAGAGATTGATTGAAAATCCCCTAATTATACTATGTGAACTATTATAATCATGTAAGAAACTTAAAACAAAGATGTGATTAACATATATGGTTAATTCCAACTTTGAAACAAGGTATAGTTGAGAAACTATATGAAAAATCACATAGAATAGGATTGATAGGGTCAAACCTATACTATAGAATCAAAGTCTAAAAGTGAACTAAATCAGTCAAGTTGACCTAGTTATTTTAGGAACACAAACCATAAAACTAGGTCCATAGGATCGACCTAGTTGACTGTGCGGAGGTAGTTTTAAAGACTATAAACTTGAAAATAAAGTATAGAAAAAGAAAGATATAGAGGAAACAAAAATTGACCTAGATGGTTTAGAGATGAAAAGGAGAATATTATTGATCTGAGACCTTGGAGAAAATTGGTAATAACCTACAAACTAGTCTAGGTGATCGAACAAGTTATATAGGAACCTATTATAGAAAGTACTAAAAATGCAATAGGTTGACCTAGTCAATTGAGTAGGCTAAACAAGCAATTTGAAAACCTAAAAAACTTATACTAGGTTGAGATGGTTGATCCATTTATCTGAACAAAAATATAAAAGTTCTAAACACTTGTATTGTGTCAAGATGGTCGAGCCAATTACCTTTTCTTGAAAACCCATGCACAAAGATAAATAACTAGGCTGATAAGATTGATCTAACATAGTAAACATTTGATCAAAATAATGATTAATAGAAATGAAATAAGTGAAATAAATCTTGCAAGGTTTTGTTTCACATTAGGTTTACTAGAATTTTTGTAATCATAAATGCATCATATCCATAAATCAATCTTGGATCAGATGGGATAGATCATACCTACACTTTTGATTGGGCAGAATATAATTGTTAATCGGGACCATGACCAGTGTGAGGATCCACTAGACCCAATTAGGGGATCACTTGTCACAACACACTATGTGAGGTAGGGTTCTAAAGCTTACAGTCTAACACAATCGCACAACAACACTAAAAGAGTCATATGATTTAATATTTCACTAATCTAATAAAAAGAAAAGAAAATCTAACATATTGCACACCAAAGTTTGGGTACAAAGTGGGGCTTAAAAAAACAAATAAAAAACTAAACTAAACATGTATTTAGAATACATATACCCATGTCAATGTACACAAAATCCTAATACATGGAAGAGAAGAATACAAATACACTATCTATCTACTCTTACAAAGGAGGAATAGAGTTAGGAATACTTACCTTTGAAGATGAACCCACCAAGCCTCAATATCCCCTTTGGCCAAGGTGTTTCACAAGAGATTGTCATGGTATGTAAGAATAACTAAGATAAATCATCTCTAGGCTACACAACCTATCCAAGCATCCAAAGTACTTATCCATAAAATGAGATCAGAGCTCTAAATAAAGTATTAAACCTTAAACCTTTATTCCCCAAGTAGAATGGTTAATAATCAGATGTTTATTAACACTTTTTTTCTTAATTATTCACTCGTATAAAATGGTAAGGAATGACCTTATATATATAGTAAAAACTTAACCTAAAATCATTCGGACACATCAACTGTGTTAGGTCGACTCAGTTGACCTATCACATTTTTGGGTCTAACTCACTAGGTTTATGTTAGGTCATCTGAGAATCCAAAAAACCAAAAGAGAGGAAAAGTCCCTAAACTATGCTAGGTTAACCTAGTCGACCTAGCACAACTGATAAGTCAAAAGGGTGCTAAGTAAGAAATGAAATATAAAACATAGAAACTAGTACTAATCGGTAGAAATAAGAATAATGAGCTTTGGTTTAATGGTTTTAGGAGGAAAGTGTGTGGATAGCAAGTGGAAAAAGGAACAATAATCTTATGAATCACTAATGGTCTACCCACCCCTTTCTTGGTGCACCCCTTAAGGCATCCACTCAGAGAGATTGATACTCAATAGGTTTTTTCAAGATACAAAGTGTCAATAGGTAATAAAATTTTGAAAATATTGTGTATACAAGCTCCATTTGTAGATGTAGAAGTCTTTGTCATTACTTGAATTTTCACAAGAGTATCATTTCTCCTTGTCTACACTTGATTTTTATTTGGATTGGAATGAGAGTGAGGAATATCTTTGTGTAAAATGGAATTATAAGTTTTCATGGAGAATCTTCTTGAAATGAGAGGTATAATGCTCTTATTTAAAGATTTATTGAATCATTATGAACTATTCATTTCATCTCAAGATGGAGGGTTCAAGATCAATCCTTGAATATATGATTACACACATGGAGTGTGTAATATATTCCATTAAAGGCCTTTTGGAGTATGAAAGGGACATTAGAATAAAATTTTGGTCATTGTTCCTCTTAGACTTTGTAAGAGTGGTGTAAGAGGAAGAGTGTGTAATATAGGTGTAAGAACTTGTCTTGCGTGTGTAAGTTAATTTTAATAAATATCATAACCTTTGATTTCTTACACACTTTACCTAATGATGTCATGTATTTATGAGACAATATTCTAATTTTGGATTTTGAAAAATATGATAATTTCAAATCCATGTGTTTTCCTATTAGAGGAATGATTAGGCTTGATTAACTATGATTAATGAACAATTAAAAGAATAGTGGAACTCTAGAATGCTTCTATTTGTCAATTAAATATTCAATCAATTACTTTATGAAGACACTTGGAAATGGTTGATTCAATTAAAGATGCACTAAATAATATTAATGATGCAGTATGGTCTATTTCCACATTCAAGGATGTATCATTGAGATTTTGTGATAAAGTGGTAGTTGTGTGGGTAAGTTTAGTCTAGTTGGAGATTTTTGGTTGAAATTGTATGTGATTATATAAATTCACTTTTAATGTATCTTAGACATGTAAGTGGTTAAAATGAAGTGGCTACAACACCCATTGACATAGGTTTATTTGGGGTTAGTTTGACACCATGGGCCCAGTAACCTATTTTTTCCAAGGTCACTATGAAGATGAAGAACTAGGGTTTTGCCATTTCATAAGTAGCGATAGTCCATGACCCATATCTAAATGAACTAAATTTAATTCAAAGACAAACCATAAGCATCTAGGTGGTCACATCATTTTCCATTAGGTATTATATATAGGACACCTACATCTAATTTAGATAGTAGCATTGATGATAATGTCCAAGGTTGATGCTAGTGTCTATATCTCTTGAAAAACTCAATCTAAAATTTGGTGACTATTCTAAAATCCTCTTCCAATCTACTACCTTCCTATTCTAGATCCAAAACTATGTTATCATAAGAATAATCTTAGTACATTATCATTTACATATCTAGCTTAATTGTACTTTCTATTTTTAACCTATCTTAATATAATAAATTCAACATATGTTATATCTGAGTTTAACATTTAATTTCCCTATTTTAGATTTGATTATCACCTTTTATGAATTGTCATTTATATATTCTTAACCTTATCTACCCAAATAGGATCCACATTCAAATTTAGTATTAAACACTTACCTTATTATGTGGTATTTCTTGTATCATTGTATGAATATTAGTTTGTGTGACCTCTGCATTATTATGTGACATTGATTATTCATATTTTACCTTTTATTGTTCATTTTGTGTGGATATTCACTTTTATTATTATATGTGACATTGAGTGTAATTACATGTGCTTCCATTATATGCATCATGGCCTTGAAACTATGTGCATATGAGTGGATATATCTATGATTTTCTAATGATCTTGTGGTTTTATTATCCATATCACACACTTTCTATTTTAAAGTGGTTTCATGATCTATATTATGTATCTTACTACATTGGTTCCTATTTGTTGATTATTTTTGTGATGACTACTACTATGTGCATAATTTTTACATCTATATTGACATGCCAACTGTATTCCTTGGGTTACATGTTTTATATATGTTTTGATGATATAATTATTATATTATTACATATTATCCTCATGTTAGGACATGTTTTACTTGATTACATCTTTTTTCATAACATGATGTTCTTAATGCTCTTACTTTTGGATGAATGAATGGAAAACTACATATGTCAAATGAAAAAGGGGAATATTATTGGTATTTTCATATATATTAATCCTTCACACATAAAGTTCATATTATTGGGATAGATTACAAGTTTTAGATGTTCAAAATGGGTCATATTATCCATTCGGTTAAAATTAAGAGACATTTATATACATATTGAAATAGATTTTAGGGAATATGTAATGCATATGTAGACACATTATAGGTATATTAGTGACATGTTAGCATATTTAACATAGTTGGTGTAGAATTGAATATAGACATAGGGCATTTACATTAAATTGGTCTAGTTGTATCAAATTATGTGTTCATGAGCATTATTCATTCACACATTTTTACAGTTGATCTATTTTAAAATTTGGCATTAAAGGTAATAGAGGTAACATTATAAATGTACAATCCATATATAATAGTTCATTCAATCTACCCACATTTACATATGAGCCTAGTATAGACCCCACCTTCGATATTTAGGTTCAATATCTATAAAATGAGTAGTGTATTTGAGGTTCTATTTTTATCAAACACATAGTAGTACTTCTTCATGAGGTTTGGGTAATTTATCCTCCCTCCAACCCATGGTTTTAATAACTGACACTTGTCTTTGATAATAATAACCTTATTACATTCTCTATTTACACATAAGTACTCAATTTTGAATTTTTTATAGGGTAACAAGGTTCACCTACTTTTAATTTTATTCCTTCCTAGCTATTAAATTTAAAAATTTTCATTGAGTTATTTTAATTTATATTTCATATCATATATGGGAATTAATTGTTTAATTTTTATTTTAGGTTTTCATGGATCAAACTATGCACTTGGAGTATTATATTAAATACAAATTATGTTTACACACCAATATATGAAATATCTTTATTAGTTTTATTCTATCATTTTTAATACTATAATAGAAGTGTGGCATTTTTAAACACTAAAATATAGTATTATACACTTTAAAGTATCACTCTTGACCTATATTTACTTTAAATTACATGTGTACACATATGACCCTTTCACACCCTTATCTCTTTTTAATTTTCCTTCTACAGGATCAACCTCCCTAATTTTATAACATTCACCTACAATAATTCCATAGTCTATATATAACCTAATTATTATACTTATCATAATTTTTTTCATCATTTTATTATTCCTATGTTCTAGACACTTCTATTCACACTTAGATTCCTCCATCTAATATATTCATCTACCTTTTTTAGAGTTGTTTTCACACCATTTAATAGTCATTTACAATTTAAATCATATTTAGGTGTTGATACATATGTTTTTAATGTTTATGGCATGATAAGTTTCCCAAATAGTTATATATTTATACATAATGTGCCTATGCCTATTTATATTAAGCACTTATAAAGATAACATATATTATCTAATTATACATTAATAAGAATATCCCTAAATATTCCAAATCAATAACAAGTGATAAGTCCTAGGCAATTCTTAATCACCCTCAAGCCATGTCATTTTTTCCTATTTTAATTTTCCAAAGATAGATTACAACTTGTGTTTATGTAAAGGAGAACTATTACACACATGTATCTTACTACGAGTAATACATATAAATTGAGCTTGATTCAAAGCATTGTAAATGTATACAACACTTATGTTTTATTTGAGTTTTAAATTAATTTGATGATTAACCCTAATTTAGATAAATTTATATGAAATAAAACCATAATTTTGTAAATCAATTGTGATTGTTAGAATGAAAGTTAAATACTAAATTTGATAAAGTGAACTTGAGTGAAATAAGGATAACTATGAATGAAATGGAAAAAATAGTTTTTTGACTTAAGATCTAACTTTGTACAAGTAATAGAAGACTGAAACTAAAACTAGATACTTTTTATAAAATTGTGGAGAGACTAATGTTTAAACTAATAATGGATAGAATTTTCCAATTGGGAGTAGGATAGACTATCACTATTGTTCTGAGTTGTTAATTTTGTCCTCTACTAAAAATCATGAAACATGGGTCATGATTTTCATGATCATTTACAATAACTTATATCACATATTTTTGTAGACATTTTACCTTTGAATGTATGAAAAATATTTATAAATGAGTTATTAAAATTTGAAACCCTAATATTTATTGAAATGATTCAAAATTTGAAAAAATAAAAAGGGAGGACTGTAATAGGATGAGCTTCCCCTATGATGACTGAATGATGCCTACATATCCAGTACTATGAAGATGGAAATCAAGCCCACATAGTTTGGACACTTATAATACATTGTGAAATTATATCATTTTGAGTAAATGAATACATCTAGATATGGATTGAATACTTGATCATTCTTTAATTTGTCTTAGATAAAATAGGATCTTGACTTGGCTATAAAGTACTTCAAATTACTAGAATCATAATTAGGGTGAATAAGGAATATTTTCTCAATGTGAATTACTGTAAATGTGCCTTTGTATTGAAATTTTTGAGTCATAGAATAGGTGACTTAAGTGTACCTTTATATCAATCCAAAATGGAAAAGCCTCACTCTCCCTATCCTAAAAACATAAACGAAATTGTAAAAGATGGTTCAAATTTGAAAAATGACTATTAAAAATTCTATGTATAATAATTTCCCATAGGGGACAAAGTTTTTTACAACTATTATCCCCTATTAGACATTTTTGTCCTTATGAGAAACAAGTGACTTTTGGGTCCAGGGATGTTCGTATAAATGCTTAGATGAGTTTTTAGTAGTTAAAAAATTTATATAAGAATCTAACATAAATTTATAAAATAAATAGTTCCATATATGTGTTTAAGATAGATTGAGGTAATTAAATAATTCTAAATTAAGTGTTCAATTCAATTAAAGTTAAACTTGGAAAAAATTGACATTATTTAATATTTGTGACCAAATCAAAGTGAATACATACCTCCCTTCTCCCCCCCTCCATCCCCCACCCCCACCTTTAGTATAGAAATTAAATTAATATAGAAAAATAAAGATATACCTGAGTTTGTACAATACACTTTGCCTTTGGGAGACGCTCCAAATCATGCAAAATGTTCCATGTAGAAACTACAATGATGTAAAAGTAGTTAATGCTCATATACAAAATAAAAATTTAAATGTAACATTAATTTTAAAATATTTAAAAGAAATAAGAAGGATTATATATGTATGTGTGAAACTAATGTTTCTTTTTTAATATTTCTTGGATATGTTAATTTATTGAAGAATTGTATAATTGGTCCTTCCCATGAATCACATGGAGAGGTTAGTTCCTTATTTGAACTAATGGAAAATTTGATGGTGATTTAGACCTAAACTAAATTGAACTCTTAAAAAAATAAAACTCATCGAAGAACACAAAAACATCAGTTTACATTGTTTCTCTTTGTAACCTCAATATGTTAAATGGGTTGGAATCCATAATGGATTCATAAGTAATATTGATATAGGGAATCAAACTTTTAATTTATTTTTTATATACTTTGATTAAATCAACCACTAAAAATAACTTATATATTCAATTATCACTTTATTCCTTAGTTCCTAAATGCATGATCAAAATATAATAAAGAACATACATAATTTTATGATATTCGTATATAGTAAGTAGTTTTGATAGCATGACATTAATTTGTATCATGTCCACTGAGTTTTTAAAAATATAATAGTATAAATGAATCTATATCATGTCCCCATTGATAATTGTAGAATTTACGGTTTTTTGTACATGAAATTTTGTAAATTATGTTTGAAGCTTATGCATGAATCTATATCATGAACCTAAAACTATATGACTTTTTAAATTGTTCATGTAATGTGAATGCATATGCATCACATATGCCTCCATAATTTGTATCAATGATTGAATTTTGATCAATAACAATATTTGAAAATGCATTTTGTACTCAAAACTAGTTTTTTTCAACATTATTTCATGTATTAAATTCCCATTGAAATTCCCTCCTTTTAAGATGAGGGGATTGTATTCTAAAAGTCACTCATCTCACAATTAAATTTAATTATATAATGCACATTATGATGTAAGAATTGAATAATTTAGTATGTGTGATAAGTATGTCAACATAATAATATATATGCCATTTGAATCGTGTATGTAACTTATGAGGGAAATCCTATATAAATGTATCAATGAAGCCTATAGTATTATATTGTGAATTTGAAACCAAATGCATTGGCTAGTGCCTGATAATAATCATGACACTCATCAAATTTAAAAATATTAACAATTGGAATTTCATATAATAAGGTCAAGGGTCATATATAAGGGTTACATTCAAATGTTACATAAGTAAAGATTACACACACAAGGCCAAGGGCCACACATAAAGGATAGTAATAATGTTATTAAAAAGGGACATGTTTAAATGTCACATAAACAAAGGGATAAATGCCATAATCAATGGGCATGCTCAAATGTCACACATATCAAACAATGATTTTATTAAGATGTTTAAACAATTTTCACAAAGGGGCCAAGTTTTATACATAATAAAGGAATGAGAATCTAATATAATAAATACAAGTAATAGAATTAATGAATCATAGAACTATAAATATAGTCTATACCTTGTATATGTATTTTGATCATATCCTAAGAAATAACATGCCTATGTACACAATTTTAAGGTAGAGATGTGATCAAGACATTTGTAAAAGTGTGTATAGCTCAAAATTATAGGATTCGTAGAGTGATAACACACACACACACACACACACACACACACACACACACACACACACACACACACACACACACACATATATATATATATATATATATATATATATATATATATATATATATATATATATATATATATATATATATATATATATATATATATATATATATATATATATATATATATATATATATATATATATAATGACCCATGGAGAATATGCCCTTATTTTATCATGGTTATTAGGTAGATGTATTCCCAACATCTTAGTTCATGTGAGATATATAGGTCATACATAACACACATGAATAATAGTGAAATGCATGTGTGATATAAAAAACAATATGATATATACTAACAATGAGATAAATAACATATGTAGATGATGTAAAATAGATAGATAATCATACCTAGGTACTAATTTTTTATTTTTATAATAGTTTGAATGTTTTTATTTTTGCATTTTGTGACAATGTTTGAAGTTTTTTGTTTTCTTTAATTTTTCAACTATAATCAAATAAATCAGTGATAAAAATTGCTTTGAAAGTATAATAAAGGATAGATATTTAAATAGTCCACATTTGTCAATGTGAAGAATGTACTATAAATGATGGCATGGCCATAAATGAGTAAGATGGTCCCACTGTATATGTGAATGATTATTTTAAGGTAGGTGGGATATAGAACGACTATGAAAATAACTAATTATGCATCCCTATTTCATAAAATTTACACTTATTGAATTAGTTAATAGGTATGAGTGATATATCATAGGGAAAGAAATATTTTACATATATAAGTATTACTTTGTATAGAGGAACTAAGTGAAATGTCATAACTTTGGTAATATTTATGCTCTATATGATCATATTTTGATTTTGCATGCAAAATTTCACTAGACGAGATCAACCAACTGAGGATAGTAATGTTAGTCATTATTTTCCCTTATTGGTCAATAATTTCCTTATTAGAAAATGTAATTTTATCAATATAGGATATGAAAATAGAGAGGTAAATGACAGAATATGATTGAATGGATTAGTTTTTTAGATTGTTTAGATTTGGAAATTTAAAAAATAAAAACCAAGAGGCTAAAAATTTAGTAATATTTAAGGGCTTAAAATAATTTGATCAAATCAATGCATGTTCAAGAAGTGGAATAATAACATAAAAATCAATAAGAAATTTACAATAAATGATGTTATTAGAATCAAAATATATCATCAAGGGGATGCCTCTATGTAGATCATATATCATCCAAAGTATCATACCAATATTTTTCATAATTAGAGTTGTAATCATCAATTTACTCATCATCATTATAAATATCTATTTTATTAGGTTGTTCTTCAAATTTTTATATGCCACTCTATTGTATTTTACATTTGTGCATGAAAAACCAATTTCACCATATGTTGAATATGTATTATTTAAAATGTTTTTCTCTTGACTATTTCCATCATTGTTAGGACCTTGCATCTCATTATGAACTAAATAACAATCATGTATCATTACTTAGATACTAGAAATATAAATAAATTGTGCTTTGACTTCTTAACTTGAACATGCAATGATAGATTTTTTAGTTCTAACCTTATATTTTTACTTTAAGCAATAATTATATATATTTATTGAATCTTTACAATACATATTTGTAGCATTATATTTTTTAGGAACATTTTATTTGAAAATTCCTTCATGACAAACCTTTTCATAAAGGTGCTTGTTGACTATTTTTTACCCCCAATTCCAAAAAGTCAACCCCTATAGGTTAAAACTTGAGTTATCATGTCTTAATAGATTTTTTATTAGTCATTTACATCCCTTAATAGTATTTAATGGTCTTTATAAGGTCTTATTAGCATATTTAAAGGTTAATTTGACAAAATTAAGGTATTGATTGGTTTTCATCTCGTACTAGTCCATACATGTCATGGTGTAAAGAGGTTGGTAAAATAATGTCTTAGGTACTTAGGTTGATCCTAAAGTCATATTACACCTTAATCAACTTTTATAAACATTTTGTATATGTTTGGAGAGTTTAAGGTTTATTTACAAACTTTGAGCTAAGAGAAATTGAAGGAAAAGGTGTTTTTGGCTAACTCTAACTCTAGTAAAAGATAACCAAGGTGAATGATCCAAAAATCACATTTTAAAAGTTATTGGAGGATTTATATAACTACCACACATGTCATGAATGTTAGATATATCATTTTTTAGGTCTAATATCCACAAAGGGTAGTTTTATGCACTTGTGCAGACTTGGGAGACTCAATTCTAGGTTAAAACGTTGTAGAGGTGTATCTTAATATTATAACAGTCAAAACCATGATTTTATTTTAGTTACAAATATAGAGAGTCCAAAATTTCTTCCTTCTCTCCATTAGTCTATTGGCAAGCTAATAAAGCTTAACTTCATATGATCAGTACAAATAAAGGAGAAATATTCATGGTTTAATATTTTTCCCAAAGGAGGGGGTATTAATGAGATCTAAATACATGGAAATAGTCATTATATTGGTGGCTTGAGATTTATGAACAATTTCTAAGACTCTAAGGTGGTCTAAAATAGTTAGTCAAACCCATAAGCTTATATTTGTCACCATTTTGATGTATTTTTAAGATAATTAAAGTATGGTGGGTGTTGTAATATATTTATATAGATATGCATAATCATTCCATGTTTGTTTCCAATGGTTCGGAACATGTAAGCTTATATGAGATCTAGATGAGCCTCTATGAGACATGTCACAGTTTGTATTTTGAAGTTTCTTGGGAGTTGATAGAGTTTAATGCATAAATGGATGGTTTGATGTTTTAACCATATTATAATCTCAACCAAATATCTATAACTTGAATAATAATTTTGTACCATTCCTCCATGGCATTCATGTTATATGTTTGAAGATTGTATTTGGATGTTGCTTGTAGGATTGTTTCAAAAGAATTTTGTCTACATTCTTAAGAGGTGTGTGAAGATAAATATATTAAAATAAATGTAATGAGTTATATAATAAATTTCCTCAGACTCAAAAAAGGATCAAACTTGCATTTTAATAAGACCTAAGGCATCAAAATGGAGACCTACAAGTTTGCAGACTTATAGGTATGTATTGTTGGATGAAATGTGCATCTAACATTGGGTTTTAAGGGTTTAAAAATGAGGGAAATATAGTGTTTTCACACTTGGTGAGGTTAAATTTCAATGGAGAATATATTTTATTAAGGCTAAAATTCAAGAAATTCAATAATAATATGTAGATAAAATTGTCATGACTTGAATAGTTAAGACCTGGAGTCAGCATGGAGAGAATTTGATAATGTAAATGTTAGAAGGAAAGAACAAATGACATATATTAATCTATAATATAATCTATCATAACAATCTCATGTGATTATCAAGTGCATTGAGTAAGTGAAGAGTCTAAATAAACCTATAGGAATGATAAAGAAGCATATATGTGTGATCAATAAAAGAAAGTGCTAATAGGTCTACAAGCAAGTTAGGTTTGAATATGAAAGACTCTTAAATAAAATTTAGGTACTATCATAATTTCAATGATCTAGTTGAGAAGGTTAGGCTTCAAAACCAAATATTCAAGGAACTCTTTCAATCACCACCTATAACTAGCTATTGAGCGAGTATAGGACACATGTATGATCAAAATGAAAATGCAAGGTCTTAGAATTTGAGAAGTTTAAAAAGAAGAAAAAATTATCCATACTATAACAAATATCATTAAATGTATATTTAATTTTTATGAGGATCATAAACTATAAATTTAGCTCAAAACCTCAAAGACCACCTATAGGTTGGTCTGAGTAACTCAGGCTAGTTCTAAATTTAAAGAGAGGACATAATGCATTATAGTGTGGTTGTAACTTAGATGGATAGATAATTCATAGGAGTCATTTATATCAAATTAAACCTAAATATAATCTATAGGAGATGATGAAAACTTACTCATTTAAACCCTATATACACATAATCAGTCGGCATCTTTAGGCCTACCTACCTAGAATGAGAAGTACCTACTTGTTTTGAGAGACATAGAGGTATGAGGGAAAAAAATCAATGTAAAATTTTTCTCTTTTGATATCATGACTCCATAATATAATCATATTCATTTAAATTGGAACCAATATTGATATACTAGTTTAGGCCTGACAAACCTAAATCCACATTCACAAGTTTGTAAATATAGTTATGATAAAAGTGGCCTATTCAGTGTAAAATGAGATTATGATGACTTTTATAAGTTCATAAATATTTTACACACCCTAAATAGGCACATATAGGTAGAGGAAAACTAACAAAGTGACATTTAGGCTTATAAGACCTTCTCAAACTCTCCAAGTGGATGATTATAGTTCAAACTAGACTTTCTCTCACTTAGTGTGACATTGACCTTATGCATGGGGTCCAATGTTATGAATTAATGGTGGAGGAGTCCTAAAACTTAAATCTCATGGAATTATATGTTGGTTTAGGCTTCCAACCTTTATGAATAAAGGTTAAGATGGAAGAGAACTCTCTAATGGCATAGTAGAGACTCAAAGAACAAATTCTTGTGCCTAGAATTGAATGGACATGATGCATGGGAACCTGAATACTAAGGGATAGTTAAGGATACTAGTGTACTTGAAAATAGTGGAATTATTTTAGGATTTAAGGCCCTAAGGTTTATGAACAATCATTAATAACTCAAACCACTTTAAACCCTCCTAAAACCCTAATAAGGACCTAATGATAGAGAATAGCCTAAAAATACATGAAATTATTTAAATTAATTATAAAAGCTCTTTGAAATAATTGATGACTCTAAGGATGTTCTCATCACATAATTTTTTTGTACCTACACCCATATGGGTTCAATAAATGTAATTTTGTGAGATTTTGAGCCCAAAATAGGGTATTAAAGATCATGGATAGATGAAACCATTAGTAGAGATGATTTGGGATGTTTTATACCTATCCAATTCAAAAAATGCATACATTCCACCATGAAATAACACCTACTGGTCTAGTTGATGAGGGTAGTGTGAAAAAGGCTTGAGAAAGGCCAGTTTCTTGGACCATTTCATGGTTCTCCTATCTACACAAGGTCTCATAAGTCTAAATTTGGTATGGATAATGGTTATAGGCTAGGAAAATATTATAATACACTCTATATAAGTTTCACATGTGGGAGTCTTAGGAGCAAAAACTTGGCTTTCTAGGTATAGAGGATTATTTGAGGCCTATGGGGCAAAGAGATTAGATGAAAATGACACTTTTACTCATTTGTAGGTCATGAAATTTGACATGGAAATATAAGTAAATATTGGGTACTCAAAAATATTAATATATTTATAGGACCATCCATAAATTCCTATGCACAAGGATGTTTACATGTTTTCAAGGCTACAATGATTTGAGGGCAAATGAGAGCTTTGGGTAAAAAATGAAATATTGGTGAGTGTTTGAAACATCAAAAAGAGTTTTTTTAGGTCTAATATGATATATATATATATATATATATATATATATATATATATATATATATATATATATATATATATATATATATATATATATATATATTACATAAATGGAGATATAATGCATTGGTGAATATGAAATCAAGATTTGACACTTACAATCAATGAGAGGCATAATAAGGCCAAGTAGGCTTCAAGACACCTAAGTGGTGTAATCATCATTATAATGTCACTCTTAAGAGTTTCCTAAACAATTGAAAAGTGTCAAAGAGTGGGGAAATATTAGTTTAATTTTACTTTATGAATAAAAGTGTCATTTATCACCTTAAAATCTAAGAGAAGGGGTAATTTTGAAGAGCAAGATTAGGGTGTCAAAAAATTTTGAAACTCCCATGAAATTTGGAGTAGGATAGCATATTTAGGAAATCACACATGAAATTGAGCACTTGATGAGATAGTTTCACAATTCCTTTATTGATTTTAACTCCTCTTGACACTTGTCACCTCTCTCTCCTACAACCTTCCCTCTTCTTCTCTTTCATTTCTCTAAAAATTCAGCCTTGCTAGGCTATATATTCATCCTCCACCTAGGTATCATAAATTTCTACCTATTTAAAATCATTTGATTAATGATAAACTTATATTTTTACCTCCTCCTTTGACTAGTTTCAATGTTTGTTCATGACTAGTTGATCTTGTCAAGTGATTAGTTTATCTTTCTTGGAATGTTGTCTTTTTATAGCATCCATATTTAGTTTAAAATATTTTTTTAGGGTCTTGTTAAGTGTCCAAGTGAAGTTTGAAAGGTTGAGTGAGTTTTATACTCATTAGTGTCATTCTATGACCTCTTGATTAATCCTCCTAGCCCAAACATCTTTCGCTACCTCTATAATGAAGCACTGGTGTAGAGAGGTAGATTAGGAGTAATGTTTGTCTCAAATTAAACTCATGGTTGATGTGCTCATGTAGTTATTTGGTAGTTTTCAAGCTATTTTGGTGCATCACATCCATTATAACATGTTTATCTCTATTTTCATTATAAGTTAGTAGATTAGTGAATGATCCTAAGTGATACATCAAGGGGAGATAAACTTATAACCTATAGATTTAAACCACCTAAAGGTCACCCATAGGCTTGAATTATTTTCATGTTATCCCAAATTTGGAAGGCTTGAAAAATATTTTAAGTTTATAAATTTGGGCTAGAATAGTTTTGGCATGCCTAGTGGGACAAAGGTCTAAAGTAGTTGAAGAATTATTGGTGTTTTCATTTTGCATATCAGCCTTTAGAGGTATTATAAAAAAATTAATGGTGACACCAAGTTCAATTAGTTGGTTCTAGCAGCCAGGTACTTATTTCAAAAAATTATTCTTTGTTGATGATTTTTATTACTCTTTTCTACTTCATGAGTTTTGATGGCTGGGTATGAAGAGAATTTCTATGTTAAAAATCCTTGTTAGTCCTATAATGAGCCATGCCAACCTTTTCATGATCCTTATTAGCCTTATCATGAACCATATCAGTCCTATGACTATCCTAATTTTCACTTATATGATTATAATTATATACCTCAATAGCCTTAACAAGACTTATAGTAGTCATACTCACCTCCTCCTATTCCAAATCCAACTCAAAACTATGTTTCCCCTTTCACATCCATGTAGGCACTCAATACAAATATGTTAATGTCTAAAGGGGTAATGACAATGTGGTATAGAGGAGTAGATCTTGGAGATGTGATTACCTTTCACGTCATAGACAAGATAAGGAAGTCAATATAGATACTAATGGACAAGTGGGTAGTAGTTGGATAAGAAAATCAATATGTTTTGACTAATGAGTTTTATGAAATGAGAATATTGATCTAATGGTGGGTAAAGAAATTATTGAGGTGGATAATCAAGAGATCCAATCCAAGCAACCTCAACCATCATCTCCCACTCTTAGTTAGCCTTCTTATGTTCCAAGTCTCTTTCAATATACACCTACCCTTACTCAAGAAAAAAAAGATCACTTCATTTTATAGGCCCTCTTGGACTATGATTCTTGGTTACACCATGCCAAATCTTGTGGATGAATCTTCTCCTATGTCCATCGAAGACCCAAAAAGAGAAAATATCATAGAAGCCTCACCAAGTTGGAGAGAAGCTCTTCAAGTGTAGAAGAGGGGAAATCTTGTCATGTTAGAAGGTTACTCAAGCTCCTTAAGTTTTTTTCATAATCTTTAAGTTCTAATTTTCCAAGAAATCCAAGGTACATCAAACCTAGAAAATATAATTCAAGAATGGAAAAGGTAAAATGAGAGAGTCTTTGCATAAGGGTTCCATACCCTAATTCAAGAGCTTCCAAAGAAGTCTTTCAAGGCCCCTAGTTAAAATGGCACTCTTTCAAGTGTTAATCAGCCTATTAAACCCCCTTTCCCTCCCACCATCTCCCTTTGAAATAAGATCTTGTGGTCTGGAAAATTGAAGAAGGGTATTAAACTACAAATGAATCCATGGATGGTCATGATGTAGACATCTCAAGTGCATGTGAAGATGAGATTTGTTTTGTTACTCCCCTTGGTATGGACAAGGTCAATTTAACTTTCAGACATGATGAGGAAGTAGTTAGTGAGATCTATAATCATTTGGCTATAATTTATTCTCAATATGAACATGAAGATAATCTCAAGAATAAGCAAGACATTAAACAATTTCTAGTAGAGAGTAAAGCATATGTTGGCTTATTTCAAGAGCAATTAAAGTGGTTATAGTAGTCAATTAGTTATTTGACCATGAAAAGGACGTTTTAAATGATCAATAGGAGATATTATTAGAACCTCTTGATGATTTTTATGATATTTATGTAATAGAGATTCAATTATATACCCTTCATGGTACTTCAAAGGTGTAAGAGAAAGGCGATCTTGGTGAATAAGTACTACTTGATCTATATGAAGCTCCATTAGAGGTTTTTGATCTAGTGTTAGTTGTTTCTCAAGATGATACTCATAAAGAGAATTAGATTGAATAATTTGTATCTATTAATGAGCTCGATGAGGTAGACTTATAGTTGCATCATGATTATATAGAAGACCTTGAAGTTCTTGACAATCTCTTAGATCTTGAAGAGGAAGGAAAGGAAGTGATTCATGTTGTTTATTATCAAGATGATAATAAATAGGATGGTGAAGACATGTGGTAGAAATATTCTAACATTTGTAATTATTTTGAAGTTATTAAGGGGCCCACATCTCTTATAGAGTAGGTTGAGGACATTGAAGAAGTGGTTCTCTCTCCAAGACATCAAGAAGGAGGCCTCAACAACTTTTTATCTCCTAAAGAACTAGTTAAATAATGCCATAACCATTTTGATCTTCCTAAAGACATTAAGTGTCTAAACATGTTTAGTGATAACTATGATGTAGACAAAGGCAAGTTGGTAAAGGTTTTTGAAAGACTAGAGTAGATTGTAAGTGATGGAAAGCATCATGAGGTAAGTGTTGAAGTGAAATGAGAGTTTGTCTTCATAAGTGACTAGTTTATTCTTATTTACTCACTTGAATACATGCCAAGATATTTGATAAGTAAGAAGCATGACCTATCAAGCAACATGTTCAAGAGGGATATTACCTTCTACCATTGTTCACCTCATGGATAAAAATTTATCAAAATTTCCCCTTTTGATTCAAGAGGTACATGCTTAGGGTTCAATGTTATATAGTATTTTTCTTACATTTTTTGTGTTCCCTAAGTGATTTATTAGCACAGGTGTGTGTGTGTCTTATTTCCTCTACTTTGTGTGTTATTATAGTTTTGTGTGTGTTTATATGTGAAGTTAGATATATTGTATTGGTAAAGGTCAAACCAGGGCTAAGTTTGAGTACAAATAACTCCATCTCCCAATGTAAGGATAAATATACTAGTCTAGTAAGCATTACAGGCATGTTACCCCTATGAATTGCCAATTTTTTAACTAGTTTTACCCCCAATTAAAAAAGGTCAACCCTTATAGGTTTAAACTTGATTTTTAATGTCTTAATATATTTTTTATTAGTCATTTATAGTCTTAATGTTATTTAATGGTCTTTATAAGGTCTTATTAGCATATGTTAAGGTTAATTTGACAAAATTAAGGTAATGGTTGGTTTTGGTCTTATACTAGTGCATACATGTCATGGTGTAGAGAGGGTTGGTAAAATGGTTTCATAGCTCTTTAGGTTGATGTTCAAGTCATATTTCCCTCAAATCAGCTTGTATAAACATTTCACATATGTTTGGAGAGTTTAAGGTTTATTTGCACACTTTGAGGTAAGAGAAATTGAAGGAAACGGTGTTTTAGGATAAATTCAACATTTGTAAAAGCTCACCATAGTTAATGATCTATAAAACACACTTATCCAAGTTATTAGAGGAGTTATATAACTACCACACATGTCAAGAATGTCAAATATATTATTTTTAGGGGTATAATCTCCAAAAATGTTAGTTTGATGCACTTACACGAACTTGGGAGACTCAATTATAGGTGAAAATGTTGAAGAGGTGTCTCTTAAGCTTTTATAGGTTAAAAACATGCTTGTATTGTAGGTAAAGGTCTAAAGAGTCCAAAAATTTCTTCCTTCTCTACATCATTCCATTGGAAATCTAATAAAGGTCAACTTCACATACTCAGTATAGACAAATGAGAGAGAGTCATGGTATAAGTTTTTTATATAAGAGGGCATCAAAATGAGATTCAAATCCATGGAAATATTCATAAGATTGGTGACCTGATCTTTATGAACAAATTATAAGACTCTAAGGTGATATAAAATAGCTAATCAACCCCACAAGGTTATGATTTTCACCATTTTCATGGATTTTTAATATCATTAAAGTATGGTGGGTGTTTTAATATGTTTTTATAACTACCCACAGTCACTCCATGTTTATTTCCAATAGGTTCACATGTGTGAGCTTATATGAGATTAAGAGGAGCCTTTATGAGACATGTAATATTTTGAATTTTGAATGTCTTGAGTAGTTGATAAAATATAATTCATACATGGATGATTTTATGTTATAATCATATTCTAATCTCATCAAAATATCTCTAACTTTAATAGTCATTCTATACAAATCCTCCATGGCATTCATGTTCCATGTTTGAAGATTGCATTTTGATGTTACATATAGGATGGTTTCAAAAGAGTTTTGTATGAATTGTTAAGAGGTAAATGAATATCATTATCTTAAAATATATGTAATGAGTTAGATAATAAATTACCTCAGACTCAAAAAAGTATCAAACACTTAAGGCATCAAAATGTAGACCTCCAAGTCTGCAGACCTATAGGTTTGCACTATTGGTTGAAATGTGTATTTAAAGTTGGGTTTTGAAGGTCCAAACATGAGGTAAATATATTTTTTTATAATTTGTGAGGTTAAATGTCAATGGAGAATATATGGTCTTAAGGTAAAAATTCAAGATAGTCAATAGTCATCTACACACATAATTGTCACGACTTAAATAGTTGAGACCTAGAGTCAACATGGAAAGCATTTGAGAATGTAAATGTTTGATGAAAATTAAAAAACATATATACTAATATATAATATAATCTCTCACAATTATCTCATGTGATTATAAATTTCATTTAGGAAGTGAATATTCTAAATAGTCCTATAGGTAGGACAAAGGAGAATATATGTATGGAAAATAGAAAAAAGTGTTAACAAGTTTGTAAAAGAGTTAGTTTTGAATATGAAAGAGTCTTAAATGACCTTTAGGTACTAACATACTGTAAATTACCTATTTTATAAGGTTAGGTTTCAAAATCTAATATTTAAATAACTCTCTGAATCACCATCTACAACTAGCTATTGAGCAGGTATAGGAAATATGTATGATCAAAATAAAAATGCAAGGTCTTAGAACAGTTGAGAAATTTAAAAAATATCATTGAATTTATAGTTATTTTTTATTAATATAATAAAATCCAAATGAAACCCAAAACCTTAATGACCACATATAGGTTGGTCTGAGTAGCTCAGGCTAGTTGTAAACTTGAAGAGAGGACATAATGCATAATAGTGGGGTTGGAGATTATATGGATATAAAATTTATATGATTAATTTTATATCAAATTAAACCTAAATATAATCTATATGATATGATAAAAACCAACTCATTTGAACCTTACATACACATAGTTGGCATCTTCAGGCTTGCCTACTTAGAGTTAGAAGTACCTACTTATTTTGAGAGACATAGAGGTTTGAAGGAAATCATAAAAGTAAAATGTTTATATTTTGATATAATGAATCAATATTATCATTGAAGTTAATTAAATTGGTACCAATGTTGATATACCTATTTATTCCTGGCAACCCTAAAGCCACATACACAGGTTTATATGTACAGTTGTCATACAAGTGGCCTTTTGCAGGTAAAATGAGAGTCTAAGGACTTTGATAAGTTCATAAATATTTTATAGACCCTAAAAAATAGAATATAGGAAAAATATAAAAAATAAATTGAATTTTAGTCCAATAATACCTTCTCAAACTCTCCAAGTGGATGATTGCAATTGAAACTAGACTTTCTCTCACTTGGTGTGACCTTAACCTTGTGCATGGGGTCCAATGGTTTTCATGAATGGTGAAAGGGTCCTCACAATTAAATATCATAGAATTACATGTTTTTTTAGTCTTACAAAATTTATTAACAAATTTTAATATGGTATATAAATCTTTAATGTCATAGCAAAGACCTGAAGAGCAACATCTTGTGCTTGGAACTGTATGGACATGATGGATGGGACCCTCAATACTTAGGGATAGTTGAGGATACTAGTGTACTTTGAAATTGTGGCATTAGGTAAGGATTTAATTCCATAGGTTTTATTAAATGACTTGAATTTCTCATGAAACCTCATTGATATCATTGAGAAATCCAAGGAGGTTCTCATCATGTACTTTACTTTTACCTACACCTATATGGATTCAAATAATGTTTTACTTTTATGAGATTTTGATCCCAAAATAGGGTATTTAATATAGTTATCAGATGAAAACTATTGGGATAGATGATTTATTATGTATTCCACCTCTCCAAGTCCAAAAATATGTACAAGACACCATGAAATTACACCTATAGGTCTAGTTGATGAGGGCAATGTGAAAAAGGCTTGATAAAGGTTTGTTTTTTTTACCATTTCATGGTTCTCCTCTCTACACAAGGTCATAGAAGCCAAAATTTGGTATAGAGGATGTTTATAGGATTTATAAATTTAATCACAAACTTTTTGGAATTTTCACATGTGTGGGAAGTCTTTGGAGTGCAAACTCATCTTTCTAGGGTTAGAGGCTTAATTGAGGCCTAAATGGGGAAAGAGAACAGATGAAAAAGGACACTTAAACTCAATTTAAATTAATTATATTTTACATGGATATATAAGGGGATACTAGGTACTAAAAACTATGATAATATTCTCAATATCATTTGTACATTCTTCTACACAAGTAGGTTTGCATGTTTTTAGGGTTATAAGGATTTGAGGGCTAATGAAAGCTTTGGGTGAAAAATGAAGTGATTTTTAGTGTTTAAAGACAAAAAATGAGTTTTTTTAGGCTTTATATGATATATATATACCATATATGGAGTGATAGTTCATTGGTGAAGATGAAATAAAGATTTGACACTTGCAAGTGAGGAGATGCATAGTCAGGCCAAGTGGGCTTCAAGACACTTAAAAGGTGTAATAATCATTGAAATTTCAGTTATAAGAGTTTCCTAAAAAAGTTAATTTTTTTAAATATTATGTAAATATCAGTTTAAGATGACTTAATTAATAATATTTCTAGTTGTCACCTCACAAGCCAAGAGAAGGGGCAGTTTTGCAGAGCAACTTCAAGGTGTCAAATAAAGTTTGAAAACCCAATGCCATTCGGAGTATGAAATAATATTTAGGAAATCACACATATAATTTAGGACTTGATGAGATATTTTCATAACTCATTTATTTATTTTAACTCCTCTTGACACTTGTCACCTCTCTTTCCTATTCCCTTCTTCTTTCTCACTTCTCTATAAAAATTAGATTTGATAAGATATGTATTCATCTTCCACTTGGTTATGGTGAATCATTTCCCATTTTCAATACTTTTATTAATGATAAACTTATAGTTTTACCTCACCCTTTGATTGGTTTCAATGTGTGTACATGACTAGTTGATCTTGTCAAGTGATTATCATAAATTCTTTAACATGTTATCCTTTTCTAGCATTTATATTTAGTTTGAAATATATTTTTTAGGTCTTATAAGGTTTATAAGTTAATTATGAAAGTTTTAGTGAGTTTTATACTCATTAGTGTCAATATATGACCTCTTGATTAGTCCTCTTAGTCCAAACATCTTTCACTACCTCCATAAAGAAGCATTGATGTAGAAAGGAATATTAAGAGTAGTGTTTGTTTCAGGTTAGTCTCATGGTTGATGTGTACATGAATCTAGATGGTAGTGGTCAAACTATTTTGGTACATCACCTCTATTACAGTATGTTTTTCTCCCTTTTCATTACATGTTGGTAAACTAGTGAATGAGACTAAGTGATACATCAAGGGGAGATATCCTTATAACCTAGAGATTCAATCCCCCTAAATGTCACTCATAGCCCTAGACTGTCTCCATGTTATCCCAAATTTGGAAGGATTGAACAATCTTACAAGGGTGTAAATATGGGCTAGAAAAGTTTTGGCATGCTAAGTGGGATAAAGGTCTAAAGTGATCGAAGTATTTTTGGTGTTGTCCTTCTATATATCAGCCTTTAGAGGCATTCAAAAAACATCAATAGAAACTTTGAGTTCAATCACTTGGTTCTAGTATCCTAAGTACTTATTTTAAATAATTGTTGCTATTTTTTTCTTATTGTTGTCTACTTTATGTAATTTGATGGTTAGGTTTGAAGATAATTATTGTGTTATATCTCCTTATTAGTCCTATAATGAGCCATACCAACATTGTCATGATCCTTATAATCCTTATCATGAACCATATCAGTCTTATTATTGCTCCTAATTTTCCCTCATATGATTCCAATTATACACCTCAATAACCTTACCAAGACTTGCAACAATCATACCTCCTCCAACTCCAATTATAACTCAAAATTATGTTTCCCCTACCATATCGTTATTAGAACTCAATTTAAACATGTTAACATCTGAAGGGGTAATGAGAAAGTGGGATAGATAAGTAGATCTTGGAGATGTGATTATTTTTCACCTCATAGAGAAGATGAGGAATTCAATAGATATGTTGATGGATAAGTGGGTAATAGTTGGAGATGAAAGTCAATATATTATGATTAATGAGTTGTATAAAATGGTAATCTTGGTCCAATGGTGGGTAGACAAATTAGTGAAGTGGGAGAAATAAGATATCTAATCCAAAAAACATTGACAATCATATCCTACCCCCAGTCAACCTTCTTATGTTCCAAGTGTCCTTTAAGCTACACCTACCCTTCCTCAAGAAAAAAATATCACTTCATCTTGGAGGCCTTCTTGGACTATGATTCCATATTACAGCATGCCAAATTTTGTGTATGAATCTTATCCTATGCTCACCTAAGACCAATAAAAATAAAATGTCATAAAATCCTCACCAAGAGGAGAGAAACTCTTCAAGTGTAGGAGAGGGTAAATATTTTCATTTTAGAAGGTTTCTCAAGATCCTCAAGCTATTTTCCTAATCCTTAAATTTTAATTATCTAATAAAACCAAGGTATATCACCCCTAGATAAGATAATTCAAGAATGGAAAAGGGAAAATGAGAGAGTCTTAGCATAATGGTTTCATCCCCTTCATCAAGAGATTAGAAATAATTCTTCCAAGGTCCCTAGTTGGAAAGACACTCTTTCATTTTTTAAGAAGCCTAGTGAACCCCCTTTCCCTCCCACCATCTCTCCTTTAAAATATGAGATTATGGTATGGAAAATTGAAGAAGATTATCTAGCTTCAAATGAATCCATAGACAATCATGATGAAGACATATCAAGTGTGTGTGAAGAGAATATTTGTTTTGGTACTCCTCTTAGTGAGGACAAGAAAATTTTTAACTTTCAGACATGATGAGGAATTAGTGAGTGAGGATTATGATCATCTTGTTATAATCTATTCTCAATAATACCATGACGATACTCTTAAGAATAAGCAAGACATCATCGAATAAGTTTCAATAGATAATAAAGGAGATGTTGGTTTATTTCAAGAGCTTCCACTTGGTGTGATTGAGAATGGAATTTAACAAGGTGAAGTAATTGAAGTGGTTGTAGTAGTTAATTAGTCAGTTGACTATGATAACGAAGTTGTAAATGATCAACATAATATGTTTTTATAAACTATTGATGTGTTTGATGAGATTTATTTAGTATATATTTAATTATATTCCCTACATGGTAATTCAAATGTGGAAGATAAATGTGAGCTTGATGAATAAGTACTACTTAATCTAGTGGTATCTCTAGTAGAGGTTCTTGATCTAGTTGCAATTTTTTTTTTGAGATGATACTCTTAAAAAGAAGTCAATTTAAGAAGTTGTATCTATTAATGAGCCTAATGAGGAAGAATTGTAGTTGCATCATGATCATATATAAGACCTTGAATTTCTTGAAAATTTTTTGGTTCCTAAAGACAAAGTTAAGGAAGTGATTCATGTTATTTCTTATTAAAATGCTAATCAAGAGGATGGAAAAAACATGTTGCAAGAGTTTTCTAGAATTTATCTATTAAGATTACCACATCTCATATAAATTAGGTTGAGGACATTAAATGTGTGGTTCTCTCTCCAAGACGTCAAGAAGGAGGCCTCAACAAATTTCCAACTCCTAAAGAGCTAGTTGAAGAATACCATCACCATTTTGAGCTTCCTTAAGACATTGAGTGTCTAAACATGTTTAGCAAGAACTATGATACAAATAAATGCAAGTTGGTAGAGATTTTTAAAGACTATAGTAGATTGAAAGTGATGGAAAGAAGCATGAGGTAAGTGTTAAAGTGAAATAAGAGTTTACCTTCATAGGTGACTAGTTTGTTGTTATTTACTCACTTGAATACATGCCAAGAGATTTGGCAAGTAAGAATCATGATCTATCAAGCACCATGTTCAATAGGCATATTTTCTTGTACCATTGTTCACCTCATGGAGTATAAGATCTAAAAAATATCACATTTGATCTAGGATGGACATGTTTAGTTGTATATATTAGTTTGTTTACATTTGTTACATTCTTTAAGTGTTTTATTAGCATAGGTGTGTGTGTGTGCGTGCATGTGTGTGTGTGTGTGTGTGTGTGTGTGTGTGTGTGTGTGTGTGTGTGTGTGTGTGTGTGTGTGTGTGTGTGTGTGTGTGTGTGTGTGTGTGTGTGTGTGTGTGTGTGCGCGTGCGCGCATGTGTGTGTTATTTCTTTTGATTTGTGTTATTATAGTTTTTTGTGTGTTTAAAGGTCAAGTCAGATGTCTTATATTGGTCAAGGTCAAATCAAGTCTTATTTTGAGTAAAAGTGACTCCATTGCCCAATGGAAGGACAAGATTATTGGTCTAGTAAGCATTACAAGAATGCTACCCATATGACTTGCCAATTTGTTGACCATCTTTGACTTTCAAATCAAAATGGTCAATCCTATAGGTCTAAAATTGATTTTTCATGTCTTAATATATTTTTTATTAGTCATTTCTATGCCTTGATAGTATTTAATGGTTTTTATAAGGTCTTATTAGCATATGTTAAGGTTAATTTGACAAAATTAAGGTAATGGTTGGTTTTGGTATTGTATTAGTACATACATGTCATGGTGTAAAGAGGGTTGGTCAACTAGTGTCATAGGTCCTTAGGTTTATCTTCAAGTCATATTTGCCCCTTAATATACTTATATAGACATTTCATTTATAATTTATTATTGGGTTTAGTAAGTGAAATTGTAATTATACCTAAATTCACATTATTTCATGCACCCACATACATATGAGATAACTACAAATAGTTTGATCCCTATTTGAAGTATTGTAATATATGAAGAACTCAACCATTCAATGAGGATTAGTTGGGATTAGTAAAACTAAAACATTTCCCTATTTCTAAGGTTTTGTTCATATAAGTGTCTTAATGACATTATGGAGGAAGAGAAGGCATTTTTTTATAAATGATTACAAACATCTGGAGCATAAATACATAAAATCAAGTCAAGTCACAGAGATACAATAAGTATGGAGAGGTTATAATATTGTACACTTTTTAAATTTTTAGATAATGTTAGCTACCATAGGGGTCTGAGTTTGTCTATATTGCCTAAGAGTTTATGAGTACTATGCCACTCTTAGGATATGATTTTTTTCTGATGTTGAACATTTTTTTATCATTCATTTGTTTCCTAGATTCATAGATAATGTGATAAACTAAGTATATTATCAATTTAGTTATATTTTATTATCATAAATAATATGTTTCAATATCTATTAGCTCATTTGAAATCATATTTTTTTATTGTTATGTTTTATATAATCTGCATTAGTGCATAATTTCCATTATTTTATATCCCTTGGTTATAAAATGATCAAAAGAGTACTATTATTTTTATTGTTCTATTTTAGTTTAATAGGATTTTAATACACCTAATTTTATTTTTCAAAGTGTTACCCCTTATTTAAAGTTTAACTGCATATGACACATCCATAATTTCAACAATTATTTGAAGTAAACATCATAATTGTGCCTCATAATAGGATGATTCTTTCATTATCATTATCTAAGGTTTATTCACTTATTTCATGCCACTTTGGTACTTATTTTTTTGTATCTATACATTTATGACTACACATTGAATGATAAATATACAATAGTGATTCTTATATTCGATGCTTAGTTAATACATTATTATACATAGCTTATTATCAACATGCAATATCAAAATTAAAAAATAACAAAATCCAATATAAAATTAAAAATAAAAATTCATAAAATAAAAAATAAAATTACCTTTATCATAGTCATTCAATGCATATCATGTCTATGTTACCAATCCTAAGGTTTTACCACATTCATGTTTCCCACATATGCTTCTTATATACTTTAAGTGGGTGAAATGAATGATATTCAAGTTATATACGGTAATGGACTAATTCACACCTCGCATATTAGTGGGGATTTTTATACACTATTAATTATTACATGGTATCCTCTTTCTATATCTTTCTCTGGTTACTATATATATCCATATTACATATATCATACATCTTTCATTTTTATTTAGATGGAGTATACATATATTGATTATTTTCATGGATATCTACATGAATTTATTGCATATCATTATTACATTAATGAGTAAATTTTATATCACATGCCTTGTGATTGATATTTTTCTACATATTTCACCTTAGTATCATATCATCCTTATTTATAAGACTAATATTTGGACCCCACTAATAAATAGTTATTGTATTATAGTCTTGTATATAGAATTACTCTTTTATATGTCATGCATTACATGTGGTTTCCTCCTAGTGATTGATAGAATTATTTTATTAGTGATTTTATGTATTTTCATTTTCCCTCTATTTGCATTGGCATTCTTCAAGACATTTGTTTTAAGTTACATGCTATGTCTCACTGGACTTGTCTAATTGTTTGTTGATCCCATTCTAAGAACTTGTGTTTTATTCATGGTCATGATAGGAAATTTATAGATAATTTATATGACACCATGAATTGGTATCTAATAGAATTTTAATTTTGTTTAGAATCCTCACCATCTTATTCATAAGTTTTTTAACCTTGTTCATGTCTTTTCTTTTATGGCCCTGTGTTTTATTATGACATTTATATATAATATTTTTTCACATATTAATAAAAAATAATAAGCATGGGTTCATACATGATCATATATTTTCTTATGGGGACATAATACCCCAACTTGTTCCTAGATGATCATATTCAATACACATATCTACTTATGGAGGTATCATAACACACATGTTTCTTATTGACATATCTTGCATTTGAATTCCACCATACCTCATTTTCTTGTGAGTCTACATTATTGATTTAGATTATAGATTACATATACCTTTACACATGTTAGTTTATGGATCATGGTACATTCATTGTAATATCATACTATTATTGAGTTCTCATGTATCAGGGGCATTTGTTTAATCTATTTGCATCTTTATCCACATCATATGATGTATTAATTTATGTGTCTTGCCACATATTCATCCATATCATGTGATCATGACACATTTCTACTATCTTATTATTGGGGGTTATCCTACATATGTTCCTTACATTATGAATTGATGGATCCTTATGCCCTACATATAAATATTATACCTTGTAACATTATTTTCATCACAATTTATATATACATGATTCTTGTAATATCCCATCAAGGAGAAAGATCCAATAATGGTATATTAAAAAATACACAAAAAATTAAAAAACATTGTTGTATACATGGTTAAATATTCACATATTCTATAATTTTTCATATCCATGATTTTCACATGTTTTTCATGGTATTTCTTGAGTGGGTGACATGAAAATTTACATGTTATATGATATTTGATTACACACTATTTTCCCACATATTTAGGGATAATTTTTATAGATAACATGTCCTATATTGGGGGCATGGCCATAGAGTAGGTTTTCATGTTGATGTCTTTCCTTGATTTTCCTTTATAATATTGAGATAGTTCAATTGGTTACTAAATCTCATGGTAGTAAACATGGATGTATGCATTATTTTTTATGTCATTGTCTATATATTATTTGTATACACTTTAATTTTTTATTTACTAGTGATGTATTTTTCATGACTCTTCAAAACATTATTCTACAATAGTGCACATCATAAAGAGCACACTAGGAAAGAAGTGGGGTCTATTCATGATGTTTTTCTAGAGATGTTTGTATTGTCTCATTATACCTAAATGTCATCATTATCATAACTTATACAATATTTATCCTTGTGCAGGTCTCCTTTCCCATTCATTCCCCTTATTTTTATTATTATTTTAAAATTTCCCAACTAAATAAATCACAATATATCTTTTTTATATCACTGTATGTATTTATTACTAAATTCGAATGTTCAATTTAGTATGTTTCTATTCTATCATTTCCATATTAAATCAACCCCATTAATTTAATATTTACCTGCTTTTGAATAAATCAATTTTAAATAATTTAATTATGTTCCTATTTGTAGTATATCAAAATTGTGTCATTTTTTCTTTATTATATTAAACTCATTCATGTCGATGTGTTTTTAGAATTTGCACATTTGTGTGTTATAGACAGGTCTTGTAATATATTTTAAATATTATCAATTAATAATCTAATGGGATTAGCATGTGAACAATGGTCCTCTAGAATGGTCATGTTCCCATGAATCCACATTATTAAGCTAAAACTATAAATAAGAATATATTATGCCCATTCTACACAATATATTAACTATATTATGAACATAGAGCAAGAAGTGATCATGTTATTCCCCATTCTACTAATGTATTAATACTATTTTAAGAATATTATTAATTAATAATATAATATTTGTATCTTATTTAGAATGAGAATGTTATCCTTCCACACAAGCCAAAAATATTAGATTGGTAAGTAATACCATTGGACTTACCTTGATAGTGTAGAATGGGCATATGCCCAAACATATAAAAAAGATAATAACATAATCAATTAAGAATCCTATAGTCTTATAATGTGTACAGTGGGCATGTCCCCATTCTACAAAAATTAGGAATATTAGTTTTTTAATTGATGATGACATTATTTTCTTTTTCAAAATGGGCATGTGCTTATTGTACACAAACTAATAATATTATGAGAATTGAAAAAGAAGTGCTCATATTATGTCCCATTCTACACAAGTATAGTATATGAAGAAAATTATCAATTAAGAATCTAATATATATATATATATATATATATATATATATATATATAGTGTAGAATGCACACATGCATATTCTAAACAAGTGAAGAATATATATTTTTTTTAATTAATAATGTTCTTATCTAATGTGTAGAAAGGGAATGTTTCCATTCTAAACAAATTAAGACTACTTTATTCTTAATTGATTATGACATTATTATTATTTTTCAAAAAGGGCACATGCCCATTCTAAAAAAGATAAAAATATTATGAGCATTGAGAAAGAATTTCTCATTTTATGCCCCATTATACATAGTTCTAGTATACTAATAACATTATCAATTAAGAATTCAATGTTTCTATTTTGTGTAGAATGGGCATATACATAATTTACATAATCGAATACTATTGGATTTATTTCTAAATAACATTTTTATCTATTGTGTAAAATGGGCATGTTTCCATTATACATAAATTAATAATATTGTATTCTATATTGAATGCTAAAATTTTTATCTTTTCCAAAATGGGCATGTGCCCATTATACACAAGCCAACAATATTATGAGCATTGATAAAGAAGTGCTCATATTATGGCCTATTCTACATAGGTCTAGTATACTAAGAACATTCTCAATTAAGAATCCAATATTTATATTTTGTTTATAATGTGCAATGCATATTCTATAAAAGTGAAGAAAATTGGATTTATTAATTGATAATGTTCTTAACTAATGTTTAGAATGGGTATGTGTCCATTCTACATATATTAAGACTATTGGATTCTTAATTGATGATAACATTCTTATTTTTTTGAAAATGGAAACATGCCCAATTTATAAAATCTAAAAATATTATGAGTATTTAAAAAGAATTGATCATATTATGATCCATTCTACATAGGTCTAGTATACTAAGAACATTAGTAATTAAGATTCCAATATTTCTATTTTGTGTAGAATGGGCACATGTAAATTCTACAAAAGTGAAGCCTATTAGATTTATTAGTTGATAACATTAATATATCATGTGTAGAATTGTAATGTGACCATTACACACAAATTAAGACTACTATATTCATAAATGATGATGGCATTATTATCTTTTTCAAAATGACATGTGCCCTTTCTACCAAAGCTAACAATATTATTAGCATTGAGTAAGAATTGATCATATTATCTCAAATTAAGACTACTAGATTATTAATTGATGATTATATTATTATATATTTGAAAATGGGCATGTACCCATTCTACATAATCCAAAAAATTATGAGCATTGAGTAAAAAGTGCTCATATTATGCCCCGTTCTACATAGGTGTAAATGAGATGGAAAGAATAGATAAAGTTAGTTATAATATCTTTTCACCCATCCTAACTGTCACATGAATTGTGGAAAGATATTTAATTGAGATACTAGAATTATTATAACAAATTATACCGCAATTCATTGGAAGGAATTCATGAAAACAAAACACAATGAGATGAAAAAAATATGCATTAATAGTTCTAATATTCTTGTTTTCTAAATGTCAACCATGATAAAGAATTGCATAATAGAATATATAAGAAATGAGATGGGATTTGACTCCAAGTAGCATAGGGTTCCACTCCAATCCTAGGGTGTTGAAAACACATTCTAGTTTGAGCTTGGTCAGGGACCGCTTCCTAACTACTTAGTGGTGTTCTGCTAAGTTATCAAAGCTTCCACCACTAGGATGCCCTCCTAATCTAGATTTAAAAAAATTAATGTGGCTCTCAGAAGATCACTTCTTCCTAAGTCAACATCTTATCATTATATTTAATTAAGATATTCATTGGAAGGAATTCATGAAAACAAAACACAATGAGATGAAAAAAAATATGCATTAATAGTTCTAATATTCTTGTTTTCTAAATGTCAACCATGATAAAGAATTGCATAATAGAACATATAAGAAATGAGATGGGATTTGACTCCAAGTAGCATAGGGTTCCACTCCAATCCTAAGGTGTTGAAAACACATTCTAGTTTGAGCTTGGTGGGGGACCACTTCCTAACTACTTAGTGGTGTTCTGCTAAGCTATCAAAGCTTCCACCACTAGGATGCCCTCCTAATCTAGATTTAAAAAAATTAATGTGGCTCTCAGAATATCACTTCTTCCTAAGTCAACATCTTATCATTAAATTTGAAATGGGATTCTAATTAAACTTTCACCTCATTAACCTGGATAATGCTCATGATTAATTACATGTCTAGGTCTATGATAGCACAAGATCCTTCTATGTTGGCATTTACCACCTTTCTCTTCATTTCCACATTCAAGTGATCTGAGTGGACCCTAAAATTTTTAAGGCTGAGTAATGTGCCATATAAATAGAAGAGGATTTTGATGTCAACCTCCTTTAATTATGCAAGGATTTGGTCCCAATTTTTCTCTAAGGAACCGATGGTAACTAGGTGTCCTTGAGCCAATCCTCAAGTGATATCCTCATGGTCCTCATGAATGTTTGATATAATTTTAAATAAATAAGAAGCATGAGTTTGAGCTCATAGAACATCCCCTCATTGATGACTACCACCATCTTACACTTGTTTTCCACTATGATGATTCTATCTAGTTACTATTATGTGATCTGGAATGTCACATTACTCTTGGAAAGAGCTTTAATCACCTTTCAAAGGGCTAAGAATAATTTTAAAAGGAAGCCTTCCACTTTACTAATTAAACTATAAATAGGAATGAACTCCTCACTTGGGACTTTAGGATCCTAACTTGGTCCTTGAGATCCTCCTTTAACTTCTCATTGAGATAATTGGTGGCCTTGATCACTAATACTAGTTCTTCTAAAATATTTTCTTCCCCTATAGTAGTATTCTTCTTTATGTGAGAGAAGAGGTCTTGCTTTATTCTCTAGACAACAAGTTATCCATCCTATGTAAGGATCTATGTCATCACCCTCTTCATTCTACCTAAGTCCCTATTGAACAACAAATATATATGGGTCCCTATGATAAACCATTCATGGCCTCTATATACATAAATCTTTAATAGGGCCACCCAATTTTTCCCAAAAAAATTCCCAAGGTATAATAAGATGAAATAGTAAGGTGGTGCAAATGAAGTTGAGGATCGAGGTATGGAAGGAGGAGGAAATAATAGAGTGGGAAGATTAAATGGGATGTAATATAGAGGGTGAATCATGAGTGAAAAAAGAGGAGTTACCAAACGGTAATCCTAAATTAATAACTAAAACCTATATTAATCTTGGGTCATGAAGACCTAGTGGAAAATTACTCTTGAGAGCTAAGTATTTATTTGAAGTGATGTATTTTTTTTATTAAATCCAATTTATAAGGAGCTTATTGTAAGAGAGAGATGCCCATGAGGGTGATAGGAAAAATTTAAGGATACAGAGGTGGTCAAGGTAAAATAAACCTTGGATTCTTAGTTGAGTTTGGATTATAACTCACTTATGGCATTGCTAAATTTTGAATGGAATGTCATGAATAAAGCTTATGTATGTGTTGTAGTCACTAATAGATTCAATGTGCTACAATATTTAGGAGTAGAGGAGAGTACGGCACTTATAGTTCTTAATGTTGCTATGCAATTGTAATTATATGGGAAACATGAATTGAGGCATTACTTAAGAATATGCCAGCTTGTGGTACTATCCTAAAAACAATTGATGGGGTTGGCCAAGTTGATGTAGCTACAACCATAAAAAATAGGGTAACAAGGAAAATTAAAGGAATTGGGAATTTAGGAGCATCAAATATTTTTGATGCCATAGAGCTAAAGGGAACTTGGTAACTTTTAGTGATTGGTAAAGGAAGAGCCATTATAGGGGGAGGTTTCATTAATGTTTTGGAATTAGGAAAATTGAATACCACCAAAGATAATGGGTAAAGGGTGTCTGCATACTTGTGATGGCTTTCATGGAAGGATTCACAATATAGTTAGAGAATTTAAGAGTAATGGCAATGGGTTATTTGGACAAGCCAAAAGTAAGGGTTAAAACTTCCCAGGATGACATGGGTTAGTCTTAAATAGGGATATATTGTGAATCTAAACTACTTATAAAATGAATGGAATATGAAAAATGGGAATGCCTTACTTATAAGGTTGATGTAGGTGAAGCAGATGATGAATTTGAGAGAGTTTTAGTCATTAGGATCCCCTATAAGATCAACTTAGAGAGATTATTCCTAGGTGTTAGGACCTTAAATACATTTTTTGGGATAGTAGGCCTTAGGGGAGATGGTCATATGGGATAAGGTATCTCTTATAACACTAAACTAGGCTATGTTTTTTAATTTTTGAAGATGAAATACTTCAATATTCATGAACACCTCCATGACATTTTTAGGGTTGAGGTGGGTCACATCATCAGGGTGGTCCTCATAGTGGTATGTAGTGTTATGGTACACCCAATACTTATCCAAATGATATTTTACCCTCACATGGTGTTATAATTTCCTATGATCAGCCTTATCTAGGTTCTAGGATTTCTAGTGGAGGGTAACAACTTTGAGCATGGGTAAATTCATGTACTCATGGTGTTTGATGACTATGGGGGATGATGGGTACCACTTTTTCCTCTTGGAATTGTAGAGACATATAATATAATTGGCTAGTTAGTAAGTGATATCTTAATTAATGAGGTAATAAAGGATTATATATGACATATTTAGAGGAGCCTCCTGTATTACCTCAACCCTGACCATGGTATGGCAATGATAGTACAAATTGGCATCGATGGCAATAATTATATCTTACCTTTCTTTGAAGAGACTATGTATTAGATTATTATTAATTATAGAGAACATTATGGGGTAAAACACATCACATATGCCTTGTATATGTTACTTATATTTATTAATGTAGATATTTAAAAAGACTACATACATCATTAATCTTGTTGGTACCCTTGATGGAAGGTTAGGATCCCAAAGTTGATAGTGGTGTACATAGTGTTGACTATATATGACATCATATAAAGGTTACATATATCCCACACTTTATTAACATGTTATGTTATATTTAATGTGATAATGTACCCAAAACCTAGGACCTACTCTCTCTTGATAATTATGATAAGCAATGGGACCCAGATTTTATTGATATAAAGGATATCACTCACTTCATATAAATGGTTGAGAAACAACATGATGGTGTGCACCCATTATTGGAGAATTATAATAGTGTATCAATTAATGTTTTATTTTTTCACCAAGCAATCTACATATTTATCTTAGTTATTAATGACCTTATATATTCCATGGGTGTTCAACCATCCAACAATGACCTCAACATCATACAAGATGTCAAACTCAAGGACACTCTAATATTTTTGTAAGGCATCCCTAGATATGCTTGTGATTTGAAGGTTGGTGTTGGTGAATAGATGATGTTTTTAATACACTTGGAGGTCTAAAATATGTTTATAAATAGGTTACTACATGGTAAAACTTTTGGATTTGTAATTTCTTTGAGTATGTGAGACTATAAGGGATATCAAGTCATTCACAAACTCCAAATCATCATCTAGTAGTTCATAATCACTATTGGTATCCTTTATATCTTCATGGTACTAAATATCTTGTTGTAACTCTTATATCTCATGATTCACTATATATATGTGGTATCTTGGAAATATTTCTCCTATTTGGGTTCAAAGTTGAGGTAACCATTTCTAAATTTCTTCTTCTTCATATGTATAACTTCACAATAACTTATTATGGGATTTGGAGTGAAATCAAGGAAAATGGATCCTAATGATTCAAGTCCACATAAGATGGATAATGGTGAATCTAATATTAATGTGACCTTATGTGGTTTTGTGATATTTTTTACAATAATGAATTAGGTGGGCTCACATTGTGTGAAATAAATCAAGTTAATCAAGTTAGTCTAAATTATTCATTTCCCAAATTTTCATTAATTTTGAATTTTAAAATTGATCCCCATTAAGATTATTTATAATTGATGAGACTCCTTTGTCTTCTAGATTACAATATCCCCTAATCTGGGTAATAAATGTGATAAACATAGTAGGCATATGTCTAGTTCAACCCTCATGACATTGTGAATGTTATAAAGGTCATCCATTTGTCACTTAGATAGTGGTGGGATCACTAATTATTCTACTAAATAGGTATACAGGAAGATATTTAGTGTGATAGCTTTTCCTACATGAGTCAATCACCCATGTGTAAAAATTACACATAGCACACTATGATTGCATTAATGTCTGATATATACCCTTTTTTATTCCTTTGGGACATTCAGGAACTTACTACAACATGGGTGTATTATACTACACATGGATTTAACTTAATCAATTGGCCCTTTAAAATCTCTAAAATCACAAATTCCACTAGCTTTTGAGAGATGCATAGTTTTTTATCATTCGATCGAGTCTCAAGAGATTCAATAACACTAACTCCTCTAGGTGTCGGTAAACATGTGGCTCTTTCTTGTTCAATAGGGGCCTCCCATAGATATAATATATCTTACACATTTGGGACCTAATAAATAATTGTAAATTGTAAATTGTTTAAAATGGTCTCCTAATTAATCTATGTTTACCTATTATCCATAATATTACTAGTTTAGTGCCAGGTTGGACTCTAGGATTGAGAGTCTGAGAAAATCCTATGTAAGAATTTTTACATAGAATAGTTAGCACCCTAAAATAAACTATTTATGAAAATACTTAAGGAATGTAATAGGAATGATTATTTTTAACATCAATATCTAGAAAATATATTTAAATATAAACAAATAGGCTATTGTCATAGCCAAAAAAAACTCAATGATCAGACTAGGCTCGATAGAGAGCTAATACATTTAAAAATTTTAATCATGTTGAGGTTCCCTTTTCTTCTATAAAAATGGATGTGTTAGTCACAACAATTAAATTTTTTATATTTTTTTAAATGGGCATGTTCCCATTCTACACAATCCAATAATAATATGACCACTGAACAATAATTGTTCATATTATGCCCCATTATACATAGGGATAGTATACTAAGAAAATTATCAATTAATAATCCAATATTTTTATTTTTATCATAATGGACACATTAAAATTATACACAAGTGAAAACTATTAGATTTATTGATTTATAACATTGTTATCCAATGTGTAGGATGGGCATGTGCTCATTATACACAAATTAAGACTATTGGATTCTTAATTGATGATGAGAATGGGCATGTTATACACAAACTAATGATATTATGAGCATTAAATCAAAAGTGTTCATAATATGCACCATTATACATAATTATGATATATTAATAATATTATCTATTAAAAATCCCATATTCATATCTTGTGTATTAAGGGCATATGCCCATTCTAAATAAGCTAAAATAATTATATTCTTAGTCGGTAATGTTCTTATCTTGTGTATAATGGGTAGGTGCCCATTCTAAACATGAAAATAATATTATACCTATTATACACATGTAAAGTATATTAATAATATATTTTCATTTCATTAAGATAGTTTTAGTAATGTAATCATGCATATTCATTTGCATTCCCCAATGTAGTTATGGGTTTTAACCCATGGCACATTTTTCCCATTTTGGTATATCTCATAACTTCATACTTACCCACTATAATTTCCATCCCAACTAATAAATGTCTCCATATCACATGTAAATATCCATACATGGTCTGTCACTCAAGAACAAGTGATTGGTCAATTTGATGATGTAAATTCTATAAAATATTACATTATAAAAATATGTTCTACAAGTGTGGAGAATGTCATGATAAGGTGATATGAGTGCCTAATCATGCAATCAAGGAAAGAGAATAATAATTACTATATGATAATAAAATGGATAATGATATTATAACTATAAGATAAAACATTAATAACCATTTTAGTTACACCTCACATAACACATCATTTGAAAACCTTTGTTTTATCTAAGACATCCAAAAAACACCTTTGATGTAAAAATAATACTCAGGAGAGATGGGAGGCTATGTGGTTAGAAGATAACCCATAGACCTAAAGCCATTAATGAGAAGAAGTAAAGTTGTTAAAAAAATTAGGAATTTAAAATGGCTTGGTTATATTGATAATTTAATAGGGTTTAATGATGTAATTTACCAAGAGTTTACAAAAACTTTCATGCATGATATAGTAACTATTAGAGGACTACAAGTGGAGGTCACTAAATATTTTAAATAATAGGTAATGGTCTACCTCATATAGGGTAAATTTCAAATAAGAATCGTAGTGTTTCTATAGGTAAGACTCTATTTTGCACATAAAGAGAGTAGTTAGAGTCCTCAAATAAAGGTACTGTTTGTTTTACATTTCCCTAGATTTGGGTAGAATTTTCCCTCTATATTGTGAAGTGCTTAACTTGTGAGGTTATATATTCAATTTCATATCCATTACATTTAAAGTGTATTAATCATATTAGGAATGGGATAAGGGTGAATATACTTAAATTTTAGTTAAACATGCTCAAAAGGATGGTAAAGATGTACTATAAGGGTAAACCAACATATTTGTACCATAACTCTATAATCAAACTAATTATACATATACATTTAATGGACCAAATATATAACCTAAATTGGGAAATTTATTGACAATGCAATAACTACCAGAAGAAAAAACATGGAGTTAATGAATAACATGGATTGGATGTTGAATAATAGGAAGTGGATATAGAGGAAGAAGAAAAGAATGTGGTGTAAGAGAATATAGAGAGACCTGAGAGAGGAAGAAGAAGGAATTTAATAATAAATCCTTCCTTAGAATACCATGGTATAGGAAATAATATGGATGAAGACACCCTGTCTGCATCAATACCTAGTAATAAGTAAAAGGTTCCAACTCCACTTGCTTCTAGAAGATAATCACAAAGGATTAGGTGTAGAATAAATAGATAACACACTCCAAGATCCCTTGATGTTATTAAAATAGAGAGTGTATAATAATCTAATAAATAGGAGGATCTCAATGTATATGAAATTTAGACTACCATAAATTTTGATGAAGGAAACTTTCATTCATCCATCTCTTATATTCCATCTTTTAGAGAGATGGAACATTTGAGTACTTCACCTAATGTGGTAAGATAATATGTATATTTTTAGGAGTAATAATGTAATTTTATGAATTAAAATTTTTTAATGGTATAACAATAAATCTTGAGTCATTCCAAGTAGGAATAAAATCATAAATTTGTGGAAGTCATATGGGAAATTTAAACCTTTAGGGCACACATTGAGGAACATGAGAAAAAAGAGAATTGGATAGATAATCTAGTTATGGTGGTAGATTTAGAGTTTACATTTGAAATACCCTATACCTTGTAATTTAATAAAAGAGTATCTTAGGGTTGTAGGACACATGTACAAGGCTTTTTCAACAACTTCTACTAAGACTGAAGAGGTCAATCAAGAATAATTGTTCATGAAAATGGATGTTAAGATACATATCATGTAGATTTGATGGCACAATTAGTTTACTAAAATAAGAGATGAAAATAAATATTTAAATAATAATTTAAAAGAGGTTGAGTCAAAAAATTTAAAATTTTAAAATAAGGTAGAATATGTGAGTCAGTTAACAGTGTAACCAATGAGTTGTAGACCTCCTGCTAGAGTGTATGTTGTCTACCTTAAGGATCAATGGTTAAAATTTTAGCTCATGAGAGTCTATTTTGACATGCCTAAACTATTAATTGAGCCTTAATTTTTATTTAAAATATATAATAGTAGTACTCCTATGGATCAAAATCAATTATGTGAATTCTATATAAACAACAATGTTATTCCTCATGACCAATAATGGAATTCAAACCTATATTTAGGTGATGTAATTCTAAGGAATTTTTTTAATCTTATATTGATAATAAGAAAGTAAGAGGTGAGTAATTATATTAATATCATGAGAAATAAAAATAAACCACGTCAATGATTTGAGTGTATGGTATTATGCCAAATATGATAGAAGAACATTAGATTGCATTAATGAACAAAAAGGGCATAGTTACAAGTAGGAGAAAACAAATAGAGTCCCATAATTAATACTTTGAATTGATCACAAAAATATTTAAACAAACCTAAAATTTTATTTTATTTATATGGAATAAGCTTACCCCTAAATTGAAAATTAAGGAGCCATTCTCAAGGTATAATTTCATGGAAGTTCTCAAAAGAGTCACCAGATATATTGACAGGGCAAAAAGAGATTGAGTTGGATTTCTATAACATATAGACCTCCTATTTCATGGTTTCCCATTCCTCATTTGAGGGTAATAAATAAATTTAATTAAATAATTGAAGATAGGAAATGGAAGAGGATACAATAGATTTTTGGGTTTTATAAAAAATATGGGACATGTATAATAGGACCATTTAACTTTTAAGTATTTTACTCCCATTTATAGAGGCTTAGATTACTTGAGGACTAGAAAAAAGTTTATTTTTGGGTGTGATGAGTTGATAAATCATCTTTAAAACTAATTCTCTTATTTCCTTTTGTTAATTCCCTCCTACCAATGCTAATTATATAAAGTTACCTTTTGTATCCCTTTCTTATCAAATAGTACTAACAAATATGATGTGTAGATATTTGTGTTTTATGTTTAAAACCATTATTTTATTAATGAATCTTGCATCATGTACTTTTATTATTATTTTTGTTTTACTAATCATTCATAGAATTAAATAACATGGAAAAATCATGAGTTACAAGAATTAGTAGCCAAATTGTAACAATTGGGTGGCCATTTGAAGAGAACTTAAAGAATGGTAAATTAATGTGTAATGGTGGTATATTTTAAAAATAATCATATTTAAATTAAGAAGAATTTAGAAATTTAATCATGCATATTCATGTATATTCCCAATGATATTAGTTTAACCCATGGTACATTTTTCCCCTTTTGGCTAATCTTGTAACATCATATTTCTTTGTCATAATTTTGGCTTGGCCCAATATTCACAATGGGGAGATATAATTCTAATATTTAAAATTAAGATTAAAATTTTGGAGCTAGGTGTGCTTATTTCTTATATTGGTTTTCGATTTGGTGATCATGTCATTTGGTTAGTGATGAGGTGACTCACATGCATGTAGGAGGATTAATTAGAGATGGGCACAACAAATTTTTATTGCACATTAGGATGATGCTGAGTGGTTTTGGTTGGGTTTTGAGGTGAGTGAGGCTGGTGATGAGTGAGTTGATTTGTATATGTGTTTTGTTATAATGGTTGAAATTTTATAGCTATCTTTAGCATACATCTTTTTTAATTAACCACCTTCAAAAGGGAAATATATTTCAAAGGGTGTGTTATTGATTCTCAGATCAATAAGGTATTTTTAATATAGTCAAGGGTGGTTATGGAAGTAATAAAGGATCTTATAATCATGGTGTACTTGGAGACATCATTTAAAATTAGTGTTAAATAAAAAATGGAATCCATGTTTGTGGGTAATCTTTTGTTATCCCTTAAGGACAAAGCATTTGTTTGTGAGATTACAGAGCACCTAGTGAAACCATAGTTTCAGGCATGGTTCATAAGTGATATGAAATATTTATGGGTAACTACCCCAATTTCATTGATGTTTTCATGCAATGATTACCTAGGGATAGTTCCCATGTTAATCTTATGTGAGATCTAGGAATGTTGCATGATGGTGTTGGGGTTTACATAATATATTTCAAGTAATGTTATGCCAACCATCTATGGTGGGGAGGGGAGGGGGGGTGTGGTGGGGTGGGGGAGGGGTTATTTTGATACTAGATGTTCAATTTTGCAAGGCTCTTATGTTTTTGTTGTTGTTGTTGGTTGTTATGGACATTCAACAATTGAGTAGGGAAACCTTAGTATCAAATATGGTGTTTTTTTGTTTTATTGGATATTATTTTTCCTCCTCATATGAGAGATAAACAGAAGAGTTTGGAGGGAGGTAGGCTAGTAACATAGATGCATATGATGAACAGTGCCACATGAGGCTATATGGAAGATGACTTATAGTCCACTAGATTGGGTGTGTGTGTGTGTGTGTGTGTGTGTGTGTGTGTGTGTGTGTGTGTGTGTGTGTGTGTGTGTGTGTGTGTGTGTGTGTGTGTGTGTGTGTGTGTGTGTGTGTGTGTGTGTGTGTATTATTGGATAATTTATGGAAGTTGATATGGTTGTGCTGGTCATCTATTCAAGGTGTCAGAATGAGTAGGCTTATTAAGGTGTCTAGAGTAGCATTGGCAGATGTGGGTGGTAGATTTGGTATCCAGGATTAGTCACCGTGATGGGGAATAGTTATTATTTAAGTCACATGTTAGCTTGTTTAGGACATGTCTTATTTTTGGGTTGTGTATTTTTGGTATACTTGTTCTTGGGCCTTCTATTTTGGGTTTTTATTTTTTTTCTAGGTTATTGTTGGCATATTTAGCTAGTTTGTTGGTTTTTGTGTTTTATTTGTTCCTAGGATCTTTATACCTTGTTATAATAATTGGTTTTGGATAATAAATGGGAGAGGCACCTCATAACCCTCATTAATGAGGGAAAAATAGGTTTTACTTGAATATACAAGTTCACTTTTAATATTTAGTTTGTTGAAATAATAATGTGGTGGTTATAAATCAAATTCATGTATTACTAATAATATTTGATAATGTATATTAATGGAGATATTTATTTATATTAAATTTAATAATATATAGTGGTAAATTGAGTAAAATAAGAATTATAAATCTTACATATATAGACATACTACATGGTATCAATAATACTTTATGGTATCAAACATATTCAGGAGAGAGAAAAATATTAATAATTTGAATGTAAATATTTTATTATTTTTAAATAAATGTTGCAAGTTGATGGGGACATATCACATAAAAAACTAGAGATTATAATAACAATTTGTGAAAATATGAAAAAAATCATGATGGAAACCCATTTAAACTCTTCATGAATTAAAGGGAAGCAAAAGAGGGTCTAAAAAAAACATGGATAGAAATCTGAACATACAATAAAAAGGAGCAATATGAAAGATTGTATTTAGTTTTAATAGTGAATTTAAGATAGATATATTGATATATGAATATTTTGTTAATGTCCATCAGACCAAAAAAAGTATATGGGACCCCAAACAATTATGTATAACCCAAAGGAGTGAAGAATCCTTTGAAAAAAGAGAGAAGATTTGAGTTGTTGCACCCTAGTTCAGAAACTTGTCATTGTCTTTTATTTGAAGGTTCACTCTCCTACTATGGATTTTGATCAGAACATCCACATTAAAAATAATGTGGTGGTTATAAATCCAATTCCATGAATGAAACTCAAGTATTATTAATAGGATTTTATTATGTAGATTAATGAGAATGTTTATTTATATCAAATATTAATTATATATGGTGATAAAATGAGTAAAATCAAAACATGACATCATACATTTGTAGACATACTACATAGTATAAATAATGCTCGATGGCATATCCATCTTCGTGGTATCTTCATAATGTAAATATTATTTTTATAAATAGATGGTGGGGGTTTATGGGTCCCTCACCGATTAAAACACAAGAGAGTAAAATAAAAGGGAGGGAAAACATAAAAAAAATTCATGATCCACACCCATACCAACTATTCACCAATTAAAGGGAAGTAGAAGAGGAGCTTACAAAAACATGGGAGATAAACCCTAAACATACAATAAGAGGGAGCAAGATGAAATAATGGATTTAGTTTTAATAGTCAATTGAAGATATATATATATATATATATATATATATGGATATTTTACTAATTTACATGAGACCAAAAATATTCTATGGGACCCTAAATAAAAAAGTTTAACCTGAAGTAGTGGAGAATATTCATTAAAATAGAGAAATTTTGAGTTTCTAGACCCTCGCTCATAAGCATGTTGTTGTTATACCTTTGAAGGTTCACTCTCCTACTGTGAATTTTGATAAACAAAAATCCCCATTAAAAATAATGTTTTGGTTATAAATCCAATTCCATGAATCAAAATCAATTATTATTAATAGGATTTTACAATTTAGATTAATGGAGATGTTTATTTATATTATATCTTAATGATGTATGGTGCTGAAGTGAGTAAAATTGGAAAACATCATATAAATATAGACATAATACACATTATTAGCAATGCTTCATTGTATCAAACATATTTAAAATATCTACATAATGTATATATGTATGGAAATTTTTCAAATAGATTTTAGGGGTTGAGAGGGTCATTTCCTATATAAACACAAAATATTATCACAAAATAGTGGGAAAACATGAAAATATTCATCACCCACACCTGTACCAACTCTTTTCCAATCAAATGGAAGTTGAAAAGGGGCTAAACAAAACACAGAGGACAAACCTAAATATATAATATGATAGAGAATGACAAAATATTATATTTAGTTTTAATAGTGAATTGAAGATAGATATATAGATATATGGATGGATATTTTAATAATGTCCACACGATAAAAAATAGTGTATGGGACCCCAAACCAAAAATTATAACCTAGAGGAGTGAATAATCTTTTGGGAAAAAGATAATATTTGAGTTTTTGGACCTTAATTCATAATCATGTCAATGTTTTGCCTTTGAAGGTTCACTCTCATAATGTGTGTTTTGATAAAAAAAATACCCATTATAAATAATGTGGTGGTTACAAATCCAATTCCATGAGTCAAAAGCCAATATTATTAATAATATTTTAAAAATTAGATTAATTGGAATTTTTATTTATATCAAATATCTAGTATATGGTGCTAAATTGATTAAAATTATGACATGAAGTCATACATATATATACATACTACGCGATATCAACAATGTTTCATAGTATTAGACATCTTCACAGTACCTTAAGAATGTAAATATTATTTTTTTTTTTTTTTCTTTAGAAATATGTTGAGGTTTGAGTGGGCCTTAGCTTGTATAAACACCAAATAGTATCATAAACTAGTTGTAAAACATGAAAACATTCATGATCCAAACACATATCAACTCTTTTCCAATTAAATGGGAATAGAAGAGGGCCTCAACAAAACATAGGGGATAAACCCTAAAAATATAATAAGACAGATCAAGATGAAATATTTTTATTTAGTTTTAATTATGAATTTAATATAGATATATATTTTAATAACATCCATGAGGCCGAAAAAATTCTATCTAATCATATGCATATCACTCCATCCATATTCATATCACATCATCATACACATTTCTCTTATTACATTCATGTTTTTGAAGGGAAAATATTGTTTATAGCTCAATTACAACAACATTGTATTAAACATAAATATAATACAAATTAACACATATCATGGTTTTTAAAATAAATTAAAATGGGTTGTCGAATATACACTAATAATTCTACATTTCAATCCATCCATATTCAAATTTGGATACTAAAATAATTTTTAGATCTTTTAATATGAGATGTCAGTCAGAATATTGAAAGTCTTGAAAATTTTTATTATAGTCTGAGGCCACTTACATAACATCCAAATATTTTGGATATCTAAGGGAAGCTTACAATTTTATTTAACTTATATCAAATGGAAAACTACTTATACTCATTGACATTGTTAAAATCTTGGAGAAATTTTGATTGTTGAAATAGACTAGTTAGAATATTACTTTTGAACAAGGATTGATTTAGAAAAATATAGACAATAATGGTGAAATGGAATTATAAACCACCTATTAATGATTCCATATGATATTAATTAATTTTGGGATTACTTAGGTAGATATAATTCATTTGATTTAAGATCTCCATGATTCTAGGATCAATTTTCATCATCGATATTCCAAGCTTCAAATCATAACGTGATAATTTTGGGTAATAGGGTTTATAAAAGCATATGTATTTATGGGAATTTATAAAAAGGAATAGATATTCATATGGGAAAACAAATCATGTTTTATCCCATAATCATTTCCAAAAAAACCCCTCTATATTGGACTTCACCAAAACCTAGGTCCATAGGGGGCTCATGTAAATTTTCACTTTGCACATTTAATGAAATCCACAAAAATGATGTTACCATCTACTGAATATCCAATCATATGCCCTCAATTTTATTTCCTATTGAATTTTACCTCTAAAATGTTTAATTAAAATTTAAGGTCAATTGTCTATAGCATTGGTACTAACATGGCATAGGGAGCTACACAATAAAATACCATGTGTGAAAACCATGGGATTAGGGCACTTTTAATAGTAGCATAGTGTGTTTTAGCCAATCACTAAGCATTTACACATGCACAAAACCTAATGAGAGTATTAATTCCACAAAAACCTTGAACAATGAAGATGTAAATGGTCAAATTAAACAAGAAATTTCCACTATATTATTCCCTAGAATTACATTAATTATGTTATATTTTTCAATTCTATCTCTTAATTTGTGTTTTTGTTTTTTGCTTCATATGACTACTACATATGCTTTCCCACTCATTATCTAACTAGTGCATGTTCAAAAACAAAACAAATATGTCATTTTATTTTCATAACACATATTTAAGCTCATATAAATAGTATTTAAAAATTGTAGATGAAACATGAAATAGTTGTAGTATACCAATCCCAAAAATATTTTTAGAATGTTAGTTTTATGTGTAATTAACTTCATCAACTGGTCAATATTACAAAGTAACACTCACCTCAATTCATTAGATTAATCTATAACTATCAATTTTAAGCTTCTACCCAATCATCCATCACTCTTCTACGATTTCTCCAATAAATAAGAGTGTAGTACATTGTCATTCATCATACATGTGCAATAACTTTGATAAATGTGTTGACTGAATGACCCAATAGGCCCTCCTATAGTTATAATTATTCATCATCCCCTTATTATGGTGATAAATGGATTAAAAACTAATAAAATGAATTAGAGTTTTTAGGGTTTCATGATTTATAATGTTATTAAAAAAGTTTAGAGGATCCATATTTCTTATATATATGATAATATCAATTATCTAAATTTAAATTTTTACAATTTATTTTAAATTATTTTTTTTATATTATAGATACATGAAAGTTTTTTAATAATATTTATGAAAGGATGTAATGTGTATAAATATAAGATTGTGTTCAATTTATTTTGAAGAATAAATTTTTAAGATATCATATTTGTGTTATATTTATTTATTTTCAATGTTGATTTTTCTATAATATATTTTGATTTGTTTTTATTTTTTGAATTTGATAATGTTTATTTGAAAAATTGAAAATGTGCTTCTTATGATTAAAATTAGAAAAAATGTGAGGCACATGGCATCGTTGTGCAGAGCCACTTTGTCACAAACTTTTATTTTCATCCTTTACCCACTTCAAACCTTGTGAATGTGCCAAAGTGTGAGATTATAACATATGGCATCATTGTGAAAAGTCATGTAATTTTATATTTTTTTTTATCATTGTTACCTATTTCAAACCTTGTGAATGTGAAGAAGTATTTGATCAATATATGTGGCATCATCATGCAAATTAAATTTATCATAGATTTTTGTTCTTTTGAGCTTGTAATTATATTATTAATTATAAAATTCTTATGGACCTATGTAGAATTGACACATGCCTATTCTATGAAAGTATACCATATTAAGGATATTATCAATTAATAATCAAATATTATTT